>JAOTQW010000022.1:7538812-7564932 GCA_026260075.1 Sisor rabdophorus
CCATTAATGTCAGAACAGCAGAGTCACTGGCTGTCTTCAAGAGACGCTTCAAGACCCACCTCTTCCTTAAACACCTTAAATCACCTGACAACTTGAAAATAATAATTAAATTTTTTTTTTAAAAAGGGTCCCATTCTGCTGTATAATTGTATTTTTAATGACTTTTTATATTGTTTGTAGTTTGTATCCTGTTGTGCAGACAGTGTTCCAGTTCAAGTTGTTGATCAGAAGATCAACAATCAAGCCTCACCAATGGCAAGGAAGACCTCGTTTAAAGCCCCACCACTACCAAGTACACCTAGCAAGAACCTTAACTCTCCCCGCTCCAGGAACGCTGCATCATAAGAAGCACATTGGAATACTAAGCTGACCTTCAGTAATTTCACTTTACCATCTAGTTAAAGTTTAATTAAATGTAACCTTAAAGACACCATATTTACATTAATATCCTATAATCCTTATTTTTACTACAAATACAGTTTTAAGTTCACAGAAAATATTTACAGCAATAAATATTTTTCCAAAAAAGGAGGAGTCGTATTTATAGGTGTAAAATACCAATTTATTACTTTGCACATTAACACGAATAGTCCCTGCAGGCTTAAAAAAAAAAAAAAAAAAAAACACAAAAAAAGGGAGGGGGGGGCTTTCAAAACTTCAGATAGCAATACACCATTTGATGTGGCTCCCTAATAGAAGAGGCCAGAGGAAGCCCCAGCAGGTCAACAAGAGCGCCCTCTATTGCTAAAAGACTGGTCACATAGCTCAAAACACTAAAATACCAAAAGCACAAGGCTACACGCACACAGTAAGAAATAAATTACAATACACTTTTGTCCAATAACAAATGTTATATCAAAGAGAATATTTTTAAAAAATCATGCTCTCTTAAAATCAGGGAAGTGAGAAACCATGGGTTCAAAAGGTTAAAAAGAGGTAATTCTTGTGTAATCCTGGGGTAGCTGAATGCTGGGAGCGCGAGTGTCAACAGGGAACCAACAAGACTGTGGGACACACTATTGATAATCTGAGTGGATGACATGCCGGGCTTGAAGCTCCCAAATGGAGCAGCATGACCGGGGGGGGGGGATAATAATAAAAAAATAAGGTACCTCGTTTGAGTTAGAGTCTTTAATCCAGACTGGACTCGACACTCTTTAAGCATCCATCCTGACCCACAGGACTTTATGACGTCTGTGACGCAATTTCCAAATCTTATCAAAAGAGACTGGTCAATATTGCTACCCTAAAAACAAAACAATCAGTCTCACTTAATTCATACACCTTTACAGAAGTTGTATTTTTTCCTTGTATACTACGACAATAAATATTCTGTAAGCGATTTAAGGACAATACTCTGGCATGCAAGCAAGCAACGTTGAAAATGTATAGCTTTCCATCGAGCCTAAAGAGCTAGTCCACCAAATGCACATTCCCACTGATTGATAAACGAGAGGGGGGTGGGGGTGGGGACCCTTAGAAACACACATGCAGAAGGGCAATCATACCAACAGCCACATTAATCAGAGGAATTACAGCTTTACCATTGTGTCATTTAAACTCTATTGCTGTGCCATAATAAAAATTGGAATTGTTATTTCACCACCATCTTAATGAGGCACAAGTGCCAAATATATTACAACATTAGAAAAATTGGGGGAAACAAAAGATTTGTCCATCTAATTGTAGAGGATGCCGTTGCCCCATCCTACTCAACAGGCCAAGTCTCACGTCCCAAACAGGCAAGAGCTCAAACACATTCATAGCAAACCTGTGGCTTTATAGATGGTTTATTACAAAATGGTTTTTTTAACGAGCTGCCCACCTGACAAGACGCAAGCAGAGGCCCAACCTAGGACTCTCCGTAACCTGGAAAACGGCTGATCATTCAACCACAAGAAATCAATTGTCAAAAATCAATAGGCAGTGCTTATGCTTGTGTCACTTAGCAAATAATACAACTTTTGCATTCAAAAGAAAGTAGAAGAGGAAGGGGACCCCCCCCCCTTAAAAAAAACACCCAATACATATACCTCTCTATCCATCTATCTATCTATCCATCCATCTTTAGACAGATAGATATATAGATGGATAGATAATGATTAACTCACAACAGAGATAAAAACACCGAAGTGTACAAATTCAAATAATGGCCAACTAGTTAAAACGGCTCTAATGATCCCCCTGAGCCCTGATTGTCATTTGTCCTGCTGTGTTTAAACCATTTCTCAGCAGCAAGCCACTGGCTGACATGCAGGGGGCAGATATATAAATTCATTATTTCCAATACATACAAATGATAACTGAGATTACCTGAAACTAAAAAAAAGGAACACCAACCAAAAGACTATGGGCCCCACAACCATGGACAGAATGCTACAACATGTTTTAGCTACAAACCCGGGTTCACCCAACACCATGGAAACCATGCCTGGATAAAAATTGTGTGCGACCGACATCCTGACTGTGAGATACATAACAGCAACATTACAACAGTAACAATGACATCGACTTTATACACTAACAATTAAGAGAACCACAAAAAGTATTATTATATTAAACTCTTACAAATCTGACTGAAGTAGAAATGCATAAAAGGTAAAAGAGGGTGCTGCTGTTTTTGCAGGCTTCGCCCTTCGGTGACTGTTATGCTAACCTGTGATGGGCCAGCTACTCGTGTGGAACTATTCATAATAAGGATGTATACTTTTCTCTCATTTCTTGATCTCTAAGACCGCAGTGTCCTGGCATGATAGTCTGTCAAAGTCACTCGCACACTCGCACACACTTCCTGCTACACATAAACCATCAGCTTATGCAATCCTGCAAAAATGTAAATCTAATGAAATAAGCTCATTTATATATAGATGCGTCTTTATATATATTTATGTAAGTGAAGCATTATAAAAGAAACTGAGGCATTTACAGCAGTTAACTCCTTGATATTTCCCTTTACAATTCAGTGGCCTGCCATCACACCGCACATCAGCACACACACACGCACGCACACACACACACGATGGGAGAAGAATAATGGGTACGATACCCAGATCACCTCGCTTGTAAAAGACTGAGAGGAGAGCGTTAAAATACGGTCATAAAAAGGACAAGTTTCAGCCAACAGTGGCCTGAGGTAAAAGTAGACAAAGTCCAGCTTAGCTGAGAGAGCCAGAGCTGGCACGACAAAAATGGCGCAGGTTTGCTCATACTCAGTGTACATCACATGGAAAAAAAAATTATAAAATGACATTCAAAAAGGAAAAAATTAAGCTCTCAAATGGCTCAATTTGATTTACTCTGTGCCTCGGAGACTAGTGGTCTCTCAGTGCAGGATTGCTGGTGGGCAGTTCCACTAATTGGAGAGAAGGGGGAGCACTTGATTCAGACACGCGTCTCACCCTCTGTCTTTAGAACTGCTTTGGTTATGGATGAAGACATAAGAGCAAGAAAAGAGGAAGAAAAAAGTTTAGATGGAAAAAGAGACAGACAGAACCGTAAAGACAGAAGAGAGAGACACAGCT
This sequence comes from Sisor rabdophorus, assembly GCA_026260075.1. Taxonomy (NCBI): domain Eukaryota; kingdom Metazoa; phylum Chordata; class Actinopteri; order Siluriformes; family Sisoridae; genus Sisor; species Sisor rabdophorus. The sequence goes on from JAOTQW010000022.1 coordinate 7,542,334, forward strand.
GGGATGAAAGAGCGTCGAAGTGCATCTCCTGCTGGTTGAAGCAGTTAGGCGAAGTACATGGTGTGCTGGGTGTCATAGTGAATCTGGACCGCCTTAGCTAGGGCCTGAGGGTCCCGACCGTTACTCTGGCCTGATACATGACTGCCCTCCGCACTGCAGGTATGTATACAAGAGAGAAAGAGATGGAGAAAGAACAAAATCTATATTTAATAAAACCAACAAAAACTAAAGCTTATTTTACCAGCTAACAGATTTCCTGTTTTCAACTTCAAAAATGAATAAATACAAAAATTAGGGACACACCAAAAATATATATATTTTTTAAATAACGTTCTTTTTCCTTCCGGTACTTGCTGATGCTGATACATATAAAAGATATCTAGACTTTCCTGGGATTTTAATTAAGGAATATTTTGTCACTGCTGCCAGATGATCTTTCAGTCTTTGCTATTGAAATGTTTTAATAAATGCATGAACTCTGGTTTAGGCCTGATATTTATATCAATATTGGTACATCCCTAATAACATTTATAGTTTAGTGGTGAAAGGTCTGTTCTCTTTCAATGTAACTGTACATGCAACATAAATAAACAAAACTCATCAGAGCTCATACAGTGTGAAGTATATTGTTTTACCTGTCATGGTCTTTGTCCACCAAGTGGTAGCGGGCACGGAAGGCGACAAGTCTGGCGTAGTACGCTGGAGCAGGGATCGATACCGAGCGTGTACAGCGCACATACGTGTGGCACAGCTGGTAGGTAAGCAGCTGAAGCTCATCCGCAGTGAAGCAGTTGTCATCCCACAGCACATGATAGTGTGAGGGACGGCTGGTGCCCTACAAAAGACAAATAGTTTATAACAGACAGATGGACGTATGGGTTATTTAACAGGCAAGAAGAATTACTTACTTGGATACCAGCATGACTGCACAGGTAAAAGTCAAACTCCGAAGGATGCGTGATGGTGCTGTCTACTGTAGTGCCTGCTGGAACATTACCACTTTTTCCAACCTGCAGAAGGTGACAAAACATCAAAGAAAATGGTAACATTTGACAAGGTCACCTCACAGCAAGAAGGTCCCAGGTCAAGGGGGCCTTGAGCGGAGTTTGCATGATCTCCCTGCGCTTGTGTGGGTTTGCTTCAGGTATACCAGTTTCCTCCCACAGTCCAAATACATGTACATTAGGTTGATTGGTGATTCTAAGTTGCCCATAGGACTGAATGTGTGGTTGTTCATCAAAAACTCTGTCCAAAATAGCATCCTTACATAACTTAGTAGGTGGAGTATGCGAGGCGAGTAGTATTAGGCGAATGATTGCAAACAGAGCCTTAGACAAGTTTTTCTAAATTGGTAGGTTAGCAGAACTTTTTACTTACTCTCTCCGCTTTGTCTGAGCAGAAAAGCCTTGTGTGATGACGTTTTTGCACTACAATGTAGGTGATCCCCGGCCTGTAATCCTCCTCCAGACTGATGCATGCCTTTCTAATGGCAATCAGCTCAGGCCATGCAACCTAGGATTGAATACACATACACCGTATGAATACACATTAAGGCGGTGGAAGTTTCACTTTTATACTTTTTGTTGACATGCACTAACATTATTAATCTAACAGTATCCCCCCTTGGTCGTTCTTTTTGCCAACTGTCTGCAGCTCCATTTCGAACATCCAAGCAGTATCAACACATTTGTCTCCAAGTAGTATCAACATGAGCCGTACCTTTGAAATGCTTGTTTGTAATCCTGTCCAACTTGGTCAACAAGCCCTGATTCATTCCCACCTACGTTTTTTTTCACTCCATCAATAATTAGTTCCTCTTTAAATATGATTTATAAAATCCATGCAAAAGGGTCATGCTGCATTGTGCTCACCTGTTTCATCTGTCCCTCGGACACTCCTCCACGATAGTAAATGATGCGTGTGGGCTTAAAGCGGGTGGACTTGTAAAACTGGATGAGCAGCTCACGCACCATGTTGGTTAGATCCTGTATTACTTCTTGGCTATAAAGCTGCTCCTGAGACAGGTCTTGCCGTGAAGTCTGCACACGCACTGTGGCACAGTAACGGCTTGGATGACCATCCATGCTGCCCACCACTGCTGCAATTGATGGCTTCTTTCCATCACCTGCTGGCGGGTGAGTGACATCAGCACCCAAAAAGATCACTGGTTGCTGGAATACAGATGGTCTAGGCAGGAAAAGTAGGTTGTACCAGGGAGACGAAAAAAAGTTAGTTTTTACAGCTTAAAGACTACAGGTTCTTTATGTAGACCAAGTTTTATTTACACGAAATTTATAGAGGACCCCCCCCCCCCCCCCCCAAAAAAAAAAAAAAAAAATTTGCAAGACACACCTTTGGTGGGGTACTAAAACGTTATTGATGCCACCCAGTTTGGCATTGATCTTTAGGCAGAGGTTAGAAAGAGTCTGAGGGGAAGTCTTCACTACATTTTTCACCTGAACACACTGGGTTGCCATGCCCAGCAAAGTATCTCCAACACGCTTCACCTCCGCTAGAGGATCAAAAACAAAGTCATGTTCTCTGAAGTTTTTCAATAAAACAAATAAGTGGCTAACATGAGAGCTGGTTAAAATATTAGATAGTGAAAATATGGAAAATATATCATGCTCTTTTATTTACCATAGACAGGGGTTTTCCCAGGAAGAATGACTACAATAAGTTGCAATCCAACATAAGACATTTTGAGGTGCTTGAACATAGGCTCAACACTGTCTGCTCCCTGAGCATACTTGCAGAAGCAGGGCTGGCCCTGGATGGGCATGCCTGCATCCTTAGAGATCTTCCTCAGCTGGTCTGTAAAGCTCCTGAAAGTAAAAGGGGGTTGGGAGAATTAAATTTGTCAATTGGATTAAAAAAAGCATTTTATTTAAAAAGGTGTAATTAAATTATCTCTAGGGAAATAAAAACATTATTAATTGCTAGCAAAACCCTTGTTGGCAATTAAAGGTCAGATGGTTCCTGTAGTTGGCTACCAAAATCACAGGAGACTTTGTCCCACCCCTCTTCAACTCTCCATCCACATGCCAATGTCAACATTTTCGAGCCTGACATTTGGCAATTCAAACCTTTGCTATGGGATTCATCTCTGGAGACATGTAACGTCCTGCTGTCTAGGCCACTTCAGAATCTTGAAGTGTTTAATATATCTTTGGTGACTATGGATTTAGGTGCCTTGAAATAATTGATAAAAAGATCCCCCTGTTTAGTTTTGGGTTGATTCCACAAAATGTCAATCAATAAAACTCTGCAAGTTTTTTTGTGTTACTTTTAATAATAACAATTAGCTGTTTGGTCTTTTATTCCATTCTAGCATTGTAGGTCTACAATATTGTCCCTAATAACTTTTGATCTTGGCCATAGTGAGGAAGTTACAGACATCATATATACACGTAGCAAACAGATTAGGAGCTACTTGTATAAAAGGCAGCTGGGAGTCAGAAATCCTGTGCATTGATAAGGTATCAAATACTCTACTTAATTAATACTTCACTAAATTAAATTTTTATTTTAATTCAAAAACTTTAAAATGTGTTTTTTTTGGATTCGTGTCATCATTTTGTTTCTTACAAAATAAACCTACAATTACAATTATTGACTAATCATTTACAATTACAATTATTGACTAATCATTTGTCAGTCGCACTAATCTTTGCCATTGTTTTTTTCAACTTCTGTATTTGACTTTCAGAGAATACTAAAGAAATGTCTTTACATTCAGTAAACAGTTGTTCTGAATAGTTAAAACGCTTGATAATCACAAAATTATTTCACAGGCATGTCATTAGGCATGACCTGCACACCTACTTGAGCAGGTCCTCTCTGCATTGTTTCTGAGGGGCGAAACAGGCCACGGCCCACACCTTGATTTCAATGCCTGCATAGAACTGCTTGCCCCTCATGTCCCACACACCCTGGTTGGGCGTAGCCACAGTCTTGTTCTGTGGAAAGAGTCCCTGCACTCTTAGTGAAGCCACACACATCAAAATAAGCTACTGCATTAGAATTAAACCAGCACAATGCAATCACTAGACGCAAGTGTCCTAACTTGTTTTTAAACATAAAACAAACTACCCTTAACTTTAAGATAAAACCCATATTAACTGGGTGAACTTTTCAACTTATTCCAAAAATTCAGCATTCAAAACTATTTATTCTTGTGGTTCAATAATATTAACATTTTTATTCTACATTCAGTTTTTTTTAATAAATACAGTAGACACCACAGACTAAACATGACTACGTGCAAAAATAACAAGTGGTTAAAACATGAAGCCATATTTATAATGTATTTATTATAAATAAATGTTTATTTCTAAAGATTTCAATTTCAACCAAAAATTACTTGATAACATTACACAGTTACAAGATTGAAGGAAAAAAATAAAAGCACTAAATGACTTGAGGTAAAAGAATGATGTTGAACTTAACCTAATAAAAGACTGCTTTTCCTTTTTTTAATTTTTATGAGCCGATGTTTATAAAAAAAAGAACAGAAACACAAGCTCTGCCCAAAATATGAATTTTAATTAATAGCATAACTCCAGACAAAAAGAAAAGTAGTCCTTTATAAGCTTCATACATTCCAGAGGAAGAGGATAAAACTTTGCTGGTGATGCGAGTAGTCAAGTTACAACTAATAGAGATAAAACTTTACAGCAATAACTATAAATAAATAAAGAACAGAAATTCATTAATTTTTTTCTATCCGCTTATCGCCTAACTCTAGGTCACTGAGTCTGCTAGAGCCTATCCTGGCAGACATAGGGCAAATTGCAGGGCTACACCCCGGACAGGTGGAACATAAATAGGATTTGGGTACAGAAATCCTATGTATCTGATACGGACTGGAACCCAATTATAATAAGAGTTCGGTGCCTTAATTAGGTGCATGAGCAATTGATTGAATAAAAAAAATTCTTTTCCGGTTCTCCGAAAACAAGTATCTAAGTAAACTAAAACAATTTTAATAGTAAATGCACATAAATGAAAGTTAGCAAGTTTTAATAATGCACAACAAAAATCTTTGCAGGATATAAAACAAATCAGTCTGATCATCCTCCTCTTGGTTAGTCCACTCACCCCACCACGAATCACAAACACGCACACACACTCTCCTCTGCTTATGGCCCCACCCGTACTCACCCTGCACCCGTGCCCCAGTACTCACCCTGCCACAGTCCCTCCCAGTGTCTGTACTCACCCGGCCCCCATACTGCAGCATGGGCGCTGGGAGGACCCGCCCGGTCACCTCGGTCATATCATTGTGCACTACGATGCCGAATTCTTTTAGGTAGGGGTCAGGGCCACCCACCATGCTGTTACTTTTGACCTAAAATACAGAAACCCATATAATTTCAGAAGTACAAAAAGATTCTAGAAAGCATTAGGAGAGAGATAAAAAATTGATCAAACAAAAACCCCAGCCTACAGCAGATGGAGCGGATCTTACCAGCATAAATTAAAATCCAATCACCAGAACCATCTCAGTTTAGTAGTCCAATTTTACTTTATATAAGGATTACAAATAAATAAATAATTTCTTTGCATCTCACCAGCCTGCTGATCTCTTCTTGGCGGTCAGGAGCTGAGCGGGCTGTGGCTTTGATCATAGTTGAGGTCTGGTTATCAGTTAATTTCTTTATGCAGCGCTGACCTGCCACAATATTACAGACCTGAAGCAATAAACAAAAACTGACATTTAGAGGTGCATAAAGCGACGGAGATTTCAAACAAATATTTTTACTTTATCCAAAATAAATTCTGCCTAAAATTGCCACTCTTCGGTAGTTTAATGCCATGGTTTCCAATCGAAGATGCTAAACCACCAGTGAAGGGAAAGTTAAAACAAGGGTAGCATGGAAAAACTAGTATGAAGACATCAGACTCAGCAAAGCACCGAAATTTCTGAGAAGAAAAACCTCCGAAAGACAAGAGGAAATTATTGCCACTAGTTTTCAGGTTGTGTGCTTCGTCACTGCATGATGACCCTCTCCTTAATATCACACTCCATAAATTTGCTCTTGTTCTAGCTATGGTAATTGCACAATGTGACACTCCCCTCAATACTTCACTTTGCGTTCTGTTGAGTTGCTTATGGTCAATACACAAGCTTTACTGGTGGCGCTCATCGGAAAAACATAATTTGCTTAGATAACAATAGAAAATTTCTAGAATACGCAAGTCTGCTAGCAATAGCTGTTAAAATTTTTGAATTTTTTATTCTGCGAAAAGGGCAAAAAAAAGTTTGGGAATTTGATGGAATTGTATAGAATAATATAGGTCTACAGTATACACTTGAAATGATGCAGCTCGAAACTGAAAAAGCACCCAAATAAAAACAGATGTCTCACCTCAAGAGGAAGATATGTGTGCTTTTGTTCCTGTCCAACTTGAAGGCAGGGCAAATGGGGATATTTAAGCTGTAGACTGTATTTCTGTTTAAAATATTGAGCTACGGTACATTCCATGGCTTGTCCATTTTCTAGCTGCAAGGGAAATCTGCAAGCAAATGTTTACTCATTAATAAACAAAACTTCCAAAAATTTATTGCAGTAAGTATTATAATAAGGGTGGACTTGCACATGCATCTCATCCCCAAAGGGTGTTAGCAAGACCTACGTCTGGTGGCTGGCTGGGCGACGGGTGACATTGCACACACGGTACTTCCTCTTCATCTGTCCACAATGTGTGACCTCCACTTTCAATCCTGAGTAAAAAAAAAATCAGCAGGTAAACTATCATTTTAAAAAATATTTGATCACAGTCAATGACAAGAAGCACTTGCACGAAAGCCGCTGACTGACCTCGAATTTCCTTGGTAAACTTGACACGTTGAGAATCTGTAAGGGGCTTGGTCTGCTCATTAATGTTTTGGATGTCTAGAACCTCACACATAAACTCAATAACAGGCTGGGCACGATAGAATGCAGTGGCTGAAACTGTGGAATATTGAGACACAGTGTATTCAAATTATACAATGTATTTAAATCAATCATTACAAGTGATAAATAGATCTGTAGAAATAAGCACAGATTCTGCCAAAGACCTCATACCATCGATGTTAAGCATCATGTTCCACATGGCTGGACGAACAGATTGATGGAACCCAAACCACACCTCCCTTCCTCCACCTAGCGGATGGTAATAGCCCTCAGGGGGAGAAAAGAACGAACGGCCTACAGGAGTGTACCTGCAAGAACAAACAATTATTACAAACAATTTTAGACATGGAACATACCACCAAACATTTCTACATGGATCATTTGTATTACATCTCAATCAAGCTCAAGCCCTATGCATCTCTGTTAAATCCCAAACTACACCTTTGGAAAATCTGATGCCCTGCAAATTAATAAGCTCCAAAAAATTCACCCTATATAAACCATTTTCATCATACAGAGCAAAGATTACATGCTATGTTGAGGTATGGGTAAACATTTAACGTGCCTCATGGAAGGAAGATGGCGGGTGATTACATCCAAAGCCTGAACAGAGTCCTCAGGAACCTCGTTTAGATGACCAGATAGAGCCTCCAAGAGCATCTGCAGACTAACCACAGACACCCACTGCAGAGACACCTTAAAGGTCTGATCCTTTCCTTCGCCTGGCAAAGTCACTTCTAGATCCACCTAAAACATCCAAAACAGTAGTTGTGATAGCTGAACACCACTAATTCGATTGCAAATAATGTCTGAATCAATAATAATTTATACAAGACTGTTCACCAAAAATGTTTTGACCAAAAAAAAATAACTAAACTATAATGAACAAACCTTACACTACAAATATATATGATTAAATATGTTGAGGTGTCTATTATTATAAGCATTTACAGTTCCAAAAAGCATGAGCATGAATTTTAGTTGAGGGTGACCATTTCAGATGCTAATCTGAAGTTATCATCTGCGAATTATGATGAGGCATGTAGACTAATTGCAATCATTTGTGCTCTTTTAACATCACATTCCAGATTTCCTTTTACGAAAATTTCTTAAGCAGCTGGAGGGGATATGCGATTGTGTGTGTAGGTGTGTGTGCATTTGTAAAACAGAAAACCCGTGGAAAGAAACGGAGAAGTGCATGGTATATTTTAATCATTCTTGAACATGTTTATAATGCTGCTTCTACTACCAAAAACAATTGTGCAAGTAGCTGACACTGTATGGCATTCAGGCTAATTGGTGGGAGGTTTTAGAACAAAAGGCAGTGTTTCACATTCAGTGTGTATTCAAAAATGGCTTTTTTTGTCTTTCTAAAATTGTTGTTTTTAAAAATAAAAAAAAACCCTTTATTATTCCATCAAAAGCTTACCCGGTCTCTACCGATGGGTAGCGGGTGAGCCGTGTACATGTTCCGCTTTCCGTCATATCCAGGCTGCCGGTCCCCAAAGATCTGCATCTTGAAGTGTCTCACCATGGTGTCTACTACCTCTCTGCACACAAGAGATTACAGCTAGTTAACAAATTATATCAAAGGAATCTTTAAAACAATCTTCTTGTTTTTGCTTTGATCTTACCTGTTGACACGCCGGGGGCGCTTCTCTGGCTTGATCTCGATGTCATAATGGTAGACGTCGATCTTAGGGATCTGCACCTGGAAGTGATTGGCCAGCAAGCGAATCGGCTTCCCCACCGTGCCCAAGCCGGGTCGGCGTGGTGGTTGGAAAAGGGAGGTAGGGGCAGGCGGGCCTATAGAAAACACAAAAATGGATAAGAGCCACCACTAGAAGGGTTTGTCTTGCGTTTTTTTAAACTGCGTTTTTCTAATCATCGTTACGTTTTATGTAAAAACAGACAAATAGAAACAGTCCCAGTAAGCAATAGATCTGTATCCCAAACTATTATGACCTGCAATTATTCTAAATAATGACATGTAAAGCATTAGAGCTATATTGGTCTCTTAACATACGACAAAAACGCAGGTTATTCATCAAATGCGGATGTACAAGATTTCATTATTTTGTACCCTGCTGTGCATTTAACATTAGGGTACTGTACACTGTCCTGGGTTTGACGTGAAAGGCTTTCACAAATCAGACAGCTATTAAACTATGGTGCTCTTACATGCTCCAGTTAGCACATATCTACAGGGGGTACTATGGGTCTGCAGTATCAATCTCGCTCACCCTAAACTGGGAGCCCACTACTCTTTTTATTTAGACTACAGCTGTCTATCTTCTGTGGGCCTGTTCTCATTTTCAAGCAAGTCTGTTCTTCTGTGAGGTGATTATCCTACAAGTATTTTGGCAACTCATTTTTTTTTACATAAAGGTAAGAAGAGGACTGATTAAAGCTTTCTCTCAGAAATGACACTGTCGCACATGGCGAGCAGTGTCTGCACGACCACCTGGATTACATTACTCAGCAAAATGTACAGCTAAGTAGAAGGTGTCATGACACCAGGAAAACCAGATCTCACCATGATGAAAGGACAGAGAATCCTCCTGGTTTTTGGTAACAGAAAAGACCACAAGCAGTCCTATAAAGTGGTACCAAAAATTACCCATGCTTTGTTAACGATCCGAAGACAGTAAAGAGCAGAATGTGAAAAACAACTTTAAATAATGCTACTTTTATTCATTAGTCCTCATGCCAGATTATCTGTAATCACGATCTGCTGAAAGTGAACGAAGTGCTGCATGGAACAGACATTCTATTTTTTTTTGGCAGGCTTGATTCTTATTTGATCTTCATTACTGTTGGGGTCCAGTGCATTGTTGGGCTTCAACATTTGTGTTACCTAAAACAATGTTACAGTCGTCACCCATTATAAAACATACATTTCATTTCACACACACACAAAGATGAGCAGGATTATTAATTGCATTCTGAGACGTTCGGAACAGATGGCTGTGTTCTGCTATGTGAAAAACAAGGCATAAACAAATACCAATTTACTATGAGGGCCCATGCTAATGAACAGGCTGCAGTTTTCAAATGATGCTATTAGCATAAACGAATCATTATGTAAAGCCTCCTTTAATTACAGTAAGATTTCTAAACACACTATTAAGAAATGGTGTTCAGATTTATAATCCTCTATCCCCTATAAATTAATAATCCTCAAACCTGAACAATTTGAGTGTAGCACAGTTGCTTAGTGGTTAGCTCTGTTGCCTCACAGCAATAAAAAGTCTTGGTTCGAAATCCCAGGCAAGGGGCCCTTTTTGCGCAGATGCTGTGGTTAAAACATACATATTAAATTAAGGAGAGAGAAGTACGAGTGTGTAGTCCCCATGAAAATAATGTGGGCGTGTTAAGGCCTTAAACTTTTATTCATTCATTAATTCATAAATAAAAAATGAGCTTTACAGCTCTTAAGGCTGCCTGGATTCTCTTTGAATAGATCAGAAAAAATCCAGAGTATAAACACAAAGTGTATTAAATATTTTAAACAGATTTTATTTAATTTATTGGAGCATTTATTTAATACATGCTAACTCGCTTCATGTTATGTTGAACTTGACATCAGTTTGAGCATTTTATTTAATTATTTAATTTATATAGATTTATGGCAGTTGGAAGATCCCCTTATCCAGAGCGACTTACATTTATAGCTCTTCCATACAACACAAAGCAATTAGGTGTTAAAAGACCCTTTTGGCTTGGCACCACCAAGCCACCCAGCAGTGGGGGCTTGATGGGGCCAGAATCCAACACATGATCACCCGTTTAGGAGTCCAGTAGTGACACCACTCTGTTTATTTATTTATTTACAACGTAAACTCATTTTCCCTGAGGCAACTATACTAGACATCGCAGTACTTCCGATTAAAGAGGGAAAATAAATGTGGAGAGTTCCTGCATTATTTTGGTCCCTTGTGTGATACTGCCACACGCGGAGTCTTAAGCTCACCACATCATACACACTGGCGACTTCTTCCGCCTTACACAGCCTGTCCGATCAGTATATGCGTATGCGTGTGTTTGTGGGGGGGGGGGTGGTGGTTGTCGTCTGTCTGCACTTTGACTCGTTAAACCTTTCTACACAACTAAAATAGGGCCCCATGCGAAGGGCTGCGAGCTGCAGGAATGCCATTTCCTTAATATTGTTTTGCTGAAAGGTTCCTGGTGGCCGTCGAAATTACCATTACCACCACCACCACCACCATGTCCGCGATGTGCTCAATGTGTCTGGCTGTCAGTTTTACTCTGTGTACAACACTCAATTAAGTGTCGGTTAAAAAAACATTTACAAAACTATTACGGTCTCATTAATGTGCTCGAGTTAGGATAGTAAGACGCTGATCAACCAGGTCGACGCTTCGTCGTACCTCCTCGGTTATTCCAAAAGCTTCCGTATTTTGATGGCTAAACGCGACTTCCTTTTGAAAATCTTATGGAATAAGTGAAAACTTGTAACCTTGATGACCTCTTCCTCTTTCTCACTACCTCTCTCTCTTACACACACAGTGTAAATAAATCAGAAAGAAAGCTTGCTTTTTGGTTAAATCCCAATCAACGTCGCCACGATGCCGTGCTACCTTCCGTACTGCTGTGTTATAGTTCACTGCGCTGCAACACAATAAATAACTGTCCCGGCGACACATTTACACACACCCACACTTGTTGGCTTTTTAAATAATTCTTAGTTTTAACACATAATCGTATAAAATAAAAGAACAACACAATTTTGTCAACGAGACGCAGTTGGTAGTGTGTTTGTTTTCGTTTTGTCTCCGAGGCCTACCACGGCTAAGCCAACCTAAATCAAGCCACGGACCACAGTAACGCGCTGCGCCGCCCTGAGCTCTACTGTCAACGGACACAGGTTCCCCGTGTTAACCGCTTACCGGGTCCGAGCGCTTCCATGGCCGAGGGCTCTCTCTCCGTCTCTGTCCCGGCCTGGCGGCTCCGTACCGACACTGAAATTGGGGGCGGTATCTCGAAGCTTAATGGGGCTAATTTAAGAACTGAAAGGATACGTATCCGTTCAAGGATCTGCGCGCTGCGTTGTCTTCGGTGTGATTTAAAGCAGATCCATGGGATTTGTAACTGAGCATGCGTGAGAACGTGCGCATCTTATCGCTCATGCGCAATTGCACAGGACACGCAAACAACTTCAGGGGCCAACTTTAAAGTAGAGACAAATGTGACCTCGCCAAAAATAACCCGCTATCAAACAAGTATAAATACCTGGAAAAAGCGGTGCAGGTTAATCATCTTTTACGACAGAGGTATGGTTGAATATAACCTACATTTAATTCTACATAGCTTCTATGAAATCAGCATGCACACCTGCTGTGTCGAGTTCATTAAATACAGTTAAGTTTATTTATTTAAGCATTTATTTTTTCAATCTTTTTTTATTATTATTAAGTGGTAAAATCTACACGGAAACGCATAATTGTTTGGTAATTTTTCCAAGCAAGTTGTAAATGTTTTGTGCAGCTTTAATACATTGACCAATAGAAAGCTACACGCCGATATTGATAGCCAATCAAATACATAGTATTATAACCTGCCAACCGCTGAGCCAATCAGCAAGCGTGAAAATGATTCCGCACGAGTGGCAGGAAGAGCGCTTTCACTCCAGCGCGGGAACAGTTGAATTTTTGATTCCTTTCTCAGCCGATCAGGCGGGAGCTGTGGTTTAACGCGTAGTTTTCTTAAAAATACGCACATTTATTTAACACCATCTGTGGCGTTTATGTGCATGCGTTTATTTTGTATTTTAACTTTAGTCGTTGCCCGTGTTCATGTTTTGGATCTTGTTTTGATGAGAATTTTTGCCGAACAGCGGACAAAAGATGAGTCTGCTTCTGTCTGAGCGGGTAAAGTAGTGCTTGGTGTTTTGTATCTCATCCAACCCATAATATCGGCTTTTTACTGGCAATAATATATTCTAAACCTTTGCTGTTATTAAAAGTTGGTTTTAAAACAATTACAACGGACATAAAAGTCGTCAATTAACCGAGAAGTAAAAAAAAGTGTTAGCTAGCCTAGCTGTCTAGCTACACCTAGCATTATAAATTCTCTCTCGCCCCCTATATATATATATATATATATAAAAGAGAGAGAGCGCTAGTTCGTTAGATGTTGGTTTTATATGTTAAAATACTTTTGTAGATAACTGACCTTTAAAGCAGGGTTAATGCATACAGTTTTAGCTTGCAATTTTTTATTTCCCCCTTTCTGAGATCTAAAGTGCTAAATTATTTTGTGTTCAAATGTTTTGTTCTGTATTTTTTATTTAGATCTCTGTCTAATCTGTAAGGTGGTTAAATGTGACTGGTTAACTTGACACAAGTGTTTTATGCTCACAGTCTGCTGATCTCCCCGCTGAGAACCCTAAAGCAGAAAGTGATTCAGACAGCGGAGTGGGTTCACCCATGGAGGAGGCCAGGACAGATGCCTTCACTGCTGCCATTCAGGCTGAAGGAGGTAAATAAAAAATGTTTTTCATTTGGGTTGTGTTTTGTACATTGTTGTTAGATGGCAATAATTGTTTTTATATTAAAAAAATATTTATTATTTACCCTGAATATATTTTTCAGGAAATATTCACCTATATTGATAGGACAGAGGGATGAACAGGGATGATAGAGGGGAGGGGGGGGGACCCGCCCCGCAATTGAACCCGCCCCGCAATTGAACCTGGGTCGCCAGGGTGTAACTGCGCACATAGTCGCCGGCACTATAACCCACTACACCACAGCACCAGTCATATCTCTTTTATACAACTGAGCAATAAAGGAAGGCCCTGCATTGGCAACTTGGTGTTAGCAGTATAACGCATTGATTCAATGTTCAATTTTAATTCCCTAATATTTACATTTACAGCATTTGGCAGACGCTCTTATCCAGAGCGACTTACAACTGACTTATTGGGGGTTAAGGGCCTTGCTCAGGAACCCACAGTGATGGCCCCTCCGTATCCATATTTAATGTTATGTGCTAATGAATGAGTTGAATATTTATTCATTTATCTTCTAACCTGCTTATTTCCTAAATCGGGATTACGGAGGTTAAGGTTAATCCCTATAGTTAAGGTTAAGGAATAGTTAAGGTTCTCAATAGCATTTGTATTTTGTATCTGTAAATTGTGAAACAAATTAGTTTCTGCAAGTGGGACTCATAAGCATGCTAGGAGACAGCAAGCACTGTTTTGCATTTTTAGTGCTACTAAATTATTTTTTTAATATATAAAACCTTATCTATATCTCTAAGCTCAAGACTCAGATGATGACATCATCATAAATCGGAAGCCCCGTTCCCGAAAGGTTATCCTTGACAGCGACAGTGAGCAGGGGGAAGACTTAGGGGAAATGGCTGGAGCTTTGCTGCTATCAGAGTCCAGCAGTGAAGGAACGAAGGCAGATGAAGGTGAGCAGCCAAAAAAGAGACTGGGGAAGAAGATATCCCGCATTGCTATGGCCAGTGATGAAAGTGATCCAGAGGGAGAGGAGCATTACAGAAAAACTGAGGAAGCGATAAAAAAGAAGGGGAAACCACAGCGCCGCAAAGAGAAGGGGACGCGCAGTGTGAAACGTCAGAAAGAAAAGATGGAATCTCATGAAGTGAGTAGTAGGGTTTTCAGTATGTTTCTGTTATTAAATGCAGTCATTGCTGAGTCTGTCTCCCTCTCTAGGACTCTCCTCTTCCCAAAGTTCACAATGACAGTGGCTGTCTGCTGGCTGATAATGACCTGTTTGATGCTCAGCTGGAGGATGACAAGGCGGAAGTGATAGAGGAAGAGGAGTCCCTCGACGCCATTCGGGCTGCTGTGAAACAGAAAGCCAAGAATAAGGTGACTGAAAGGCATGAATCATTAAAGCTAATCAGAGTAGCAGCAGTACAAAGGTCATATAAAATGCCTGCACTTCTCACATAAATTAATCCACACTTATAGAGCATTAATGTAAATAATTACATTGTGTGAAATGTATAGCAAGTAAAAAAAAATTGTTTTCGTCTGCAGACTTATTTTAATGAGTCTGATGAGGAAGAAGGGCAGGAAGACAAATCCCAGCGCAAGGTATGAGATATTTCAGGACTCGCAAAATCGCTAGCCTGGCATCCCCTGCCTATTGTGTCTTTCAGTCGCGCTAACAAAATGTGTCAGTAAAATTATATTTCACTGCTTTTTGTATTTTTTTTTCTCAAATATAGTTGGTAAAATACAGTGTAAATGCTCACTTGCTTCCAACTTTTGCCCTCGAATGAAAGGCAAAAAAACGCAATTTGTATAGAGTTTTTTATTGGTTTTCACGTTCGCCTTACACTAAAAAGGTCCCGAGGTTGATTCCATAGCAAGGGTTCTTTCTGTGTAGAGTCTAAATGTTTTCCCCTTACCCGTGTGCATTTCCTCCGGGTACACTAGTTTCCTCCCACAGTCCAAAAGCATATACATGAGGTTGATCTAGTAATTCTGAATTGCCCCTAAAAGTAAGTGAGTGTGTGTGTGACCCTGCGATAGACTGCCGACCTGTCTAGGGTGCACCCTTTCGCCCTATGTGCGCTAGGATAGGCTCCAGCTGACCCCTGTAAACCTGAGCTAAGGAATAAGAGGGTATGAAAGATAAATGAATAAATAAACTATGTAGAGAACCTGTGAATCTTTTTCGCATATGTATTAGTTTTAGGTTGTTTTTTTTATTATTTCTAACCATTGTATTATGTTTACAGGAGAGGAAAGCAGCAAAAGCAAGTAAGGAGGCAATGAAACAGCTCCACAGTGAAAGCCAGAGGATTGTAAGAGGTTAGTGGAATTTATTAAAAAGCCAGATTGTGGTCAGTGACTATCCAAATTGTTGAATTGTTCATATTTTCTTCTCTTTTTATTCTTGTCCTACTCTGCCTTTTATTTTTTTTTTACCAGAATCTACAATAGGGCTGCCATATCATATGCCAGAACCCAAAGGTATAGATCAGTTCTTCAAAAGAAGAGTTCGTTCTGACCGACCTGCTATGGCATTACTGAAGTAAGCACATTTTGTTTTACATCTTCGGAAGTTGATTTACGACCATTTTATTTTGGGTAATGTATGAAATTTCATTGCCGTCTCTGGATATTTATTTTCTGGTGATATTTTTCTTGTTAAAGATCTGCCAAATACCAGACCTGTATCGCTGAACCGTCTTCAGCATCTTTTACTACAACAAACCAGTCAGAAACACCAGAGCTAAACTCAAACCCACAGGCTGACCTAAACGAACCTGAACCAATCTGCAGTATCCAACAGGACGACTCTACAAATGCACACAATATACAGGCTGTTATCGGAGCCACTGAGGACCGATCAAAGGTTGCATGTCTTGAATCTCCAAAACCTAAGATCATGGAGGAAGGAAGTGTTCTTCCATTTGTGGATATCTCCAAGAATGTTGTATTACAGAAAGAGGATAAAAAGATGTCAGAAGGGTACTCTGGGCCGGCCAGTTCTGTGCCAGATGAGCAAGAAGCAGCAGTACCTAAACCCAAGAAAGATAAACTGGCTAGATTACGTGAGCTGGGTTTGGAGCCTCCACCTGTAGCAAAGTTGCATGCGGATGATGGGGCTTTTGTTCAATTGGAACCACAGCAGGCTAACCCAGGTGAGGCAACAAACTGAGTAAATGTTTGCATTTTTCTCCAATAGATTTAGTTTAAAATATTTTTTTGAAAACACAGTAACACTGCATACAAAAATAATATCTTAATGAATATCCCCACACAAACAATATTGGGCGGTATGGCCTAAATTCTATTTTATGGTATTAGTAAATTGAATTCACAGTAACGGTGACGGTAATTTAAATCGGTTGTTATTCCCGAAAGTAAACAAACTTTATACAAAGGTAAAAAAATTCTTTAAAATTAAAAAGCATTTATTTTATTACCTCTTTTTACTTGGGTTTGGATTATTATACCAAATGACTTATGGTCTTTTTTAATGATATGTAAACATTTACAGCATCTAGCAAACATCCTTATCTCTTATCCAACTGAGCAATTGGGGTTTAAGGGTCTTACAAAATTAAATGATACTTGCATAAAAACAGTTAATTATTAAATATAATTAAAAAAAAATTCAATTGATTGTGTATTCATATGCAACTCTATTAGCAGCATGCTTATGTTGCACCCATAATGCTCTCTGGTTGCTATGGTAATGTATTCCAACTCACGATGACGCTAAATCAGAGAGCCCTGAGCCTGAGCTTGTTTCTCTGCAATGGTAACATTTCATGGTGTCAAGACTACCGTTTTTGACCAGAGTGAGTTATAGACGAATGTAACAGAGAGACTTATTTAGACTCAGAATAAATAAAACAGAAATAAAGGTAAGGTATTTATTCTTTTTGTGCGGCCCCAGGGACAAATGACCCATGGACCGGTACCCGAGGGTATATAATGCAGGGACCACTCCATTACATTAACAATCATAATGTAACAACCCACAAACTGTTAAAGAGAAGTTTCAGTTACAGCTTCTTAATTGTTGTCTGTCGGGTATGTGATGTGTGTCACTTAGGTTTGGAGGCGCTAAAAGAGCGTTTTCTTAAGCATGTCCAGCCTGCCCCACGAGCTAAAGGAGAGCAATTGCTTCACGTTAACGTTGTGAGAAAGGACAGCACTGTGTCTGGACAGGAGGAACTGCATGCCGAATCAATCACTGTCACAGTCAAGGAGAAGGAAGAATCTATACACACTAAACCAGGTAGAATTGTGTCGAATTGACATGTACTAGGAAAGCATTGGGCGACAATTTCTTTTATTGAATAGCTTAGAAATTGTGCATTTATTAAATTTTTTACCCAATAGAGCAATTAAGGGCCTTGCTGGTGGGCACAGCAGTGGCAAATTGGTGGTATTCGGAATTGATCCCACATTTAGTTGTTCAAAACCTTACATTTTACGCCATTTGGCAGATTTATTTATCCAGAGCGATTTACAACTGAGCAGTTAGGGATTAAGGGATTAGAATCGATTCCTGATCTTTGAATTAGTCGAAGACGTTAACCAATACACTAATCCTTTTGTTTTACCGTTATGCTACAACTTCCCAGGATGTAAGAACTGCTATACCCTTAGAAAATGATTGTGCAAGTTTATTTAAATTATTTTAATTATAGACATTACAGCCTTTGCAATTATTGCCTCTAGAGCCCAATGCTTGTGTGTTTAGGGAAATCTTTCATACCTCCAGATCAAATATAAACACAACTTTTTTTGTGATGGTTTTTATTTAGGAGAGAAGCTGGTATTACTGAAGTCTCGTCTGCAGGAGGCTATGGCAATCCGCCGCCAGGAAGAAAGAGAGCGCAGAGCTGCTCTTCATCGCTTGGATAATGAAGACTGTGAGGAGGAGGAGGAGGAGGCAGAGTTGACTGAGTCTGAGGACGAAGAGGTATCAGTTTAAAATCCTTTCTTGCATGCTACTTTTTACAGTCAGTTTTCTCCACAATTTTACTATTGCAAAATCCAGCAAATTATAAAGTGCTTGCAATTTTTCAAGTAACCCCCTGGTTGTGCCCTTGTAATTAAAAACCTATTTTTCATTGGTTGGAATAAAAAGAAAAAGAATCTATATGTCTCTAATTTTTAAGCAGTTTTATTTTATTTACAACCAGATTCTCAGTTAAAATTGGTGCTTCTCATCATCATATAGGATGTTGAAGATTTGTTGGGTGATGGTAACATTGGAGAGGAAGCAACTGAAGCTGAAAATGAGGACGAAGAAGGAGAGGAAGCTGAAACAGGGAATGCATCCAAACAAAGTGCTTCTCCTTGTTTTAAAAGTCCATCTCCGACCCCATACACTGATGGCACTTTGATGCTGTTTGCAGGCAGCTCCTGCTCCCGCACAGGGTGAGTGTTTTTACGATTATAGGTGAAATATCTTTAGGTTGATAGTGTCTCATTTTTGGTTTGATATTTAGGGATGGTGTTAGGCAGGCTGGGCAAGCCAATCCCGAACATGAGAACAAAACCGGTATGTTTTTAGAGCTAAAGCGGATTAACCACACACTTATAATGGTTTGAACAAAACTTATTAAAATAAGTTTACTGTTCCCTTTCCCCACAGAAGATGAAGATGGTGTTTCCTTGAACAAGTACAACAGCCATAACAGCAGCTTTGAACTGACTAGCTCCACACTCCCATCATACCAGCCAGTAAGCCGGGCTGCAGGCAGAGGTCTTTCAGCCGCCATATTCCGCTCACCCTCCCCTTGCTTCTTCAGACCCAGTTCCCATGGCTCTGCTTCTAAGGTGAATACTTTTTAGCTAGATGATGGTGTCCTATTCAATGAGGGGTCTTTTTGTGCGGAGTTTACATGTTCTCCCTGCGCTTGCGTGGGTTTCCTCCAGGTACTCTGGGTTTCTTCTCACAGTCCAAAAATATGTACATTAGGTTGATTGTTGACTCTAAATTGCTCAGAAGAGAGTGTGAGTGTATGGTTGTTTGTGTTTGGCCCTGTGATGACCAAGCGACCTGTCCAGAGTGTACCCCTGCCTCTTGCCCTATATGGGCTGGAATAGCAGACCCCTGTGTCCCAGAGTTCGGGAATAAGCGGGCATAAAAAGGTTTTAGACCAAAGTAATGCTTTTCAGGAGATCCGCTGAAAGATTTGATATAAAATATAAACATAACTCCAAAATTCCTGTAGTTTTTTTAGGCAAGAATCATATGATGGCAATTCTCTATCAGGGGATACTGGGTAGACGTGTGGAATGACAGGGTAAAATTTGGTAAATTATTTGGGGGGGTGTCTAATTTTAATGGGGGGAAATTTAAATTAGTAACGTATAACAGGCAATTTAAATGTTGACCGGATTTAATCGATTTTAGTTGAATTTACATCCTAAAATTTTTTAATGCACATATAATTGCAGGGCTTTCAAAATGCCTTTTTTAAAGTGCATAATGTGCTTGCAGGTCAGTTCATAGCAAACAAAATGTTTATATTTGTTTGTTAAATAGAAATTTCTATGAATTCCTCTTAGGTTTTAAAATAAATATTTCAATAGAAAGCTTTTATAATTTACAGGTCTTTTGTTTGTGTATCTCAAATTTATACCAAAACAGAACCTAAACAAAATAAATTTGGGTTAAAAGGTTCAAATGCTGGATTTTATTGTGCATTACTGCACTAATTGTTTCTTCCTTCTTGTTTTGTTCCTCAGAGCTCTGGTAAGCTGTCTGAGCCATCTCTTACCCTCCCGGTGGAGGACTCACAGGACCTGTATGGTGTTCCCTCTCCTGAAAGTGGTGCCTTCTCACAGGATGACACACAGTCACAGCTCTTGGATGCAGATGGTTTCCTAAACGTGGGGCCTCGTGGCGGCCAGAGCCGCTCTCATAAACGGCAGTTGCTTTTGGATAACTTGGATGAAAATGCTATGGATGCCAACATGGGTGAATTACTGGGGTTTTGCTCGGGTGGCTTCGGCTCGGAGGAACAGAGTCAGATAGAAGGTGAGGATGAGCTGCTGGGCCTGTGCTCTGGAGCATTCTCCACCCAGCCTGGAGAACCTGGTAAATCCAGAAAGGAAACTAAGACCTTGGAGACAAAGAGCACCCAAGGGGATGTGCATAGAAGTGCAGACACGGATATGGACCAGCTGCTTTCTCTCTGCTCTGGAAAATTTACAGGCAGCCCTGGTGTGTTTTATTAAAGATTTGTCCTCTTAGTAATGTTATTAGAATAAAACTCACAATATTTAAATTAATTAATTTTAATTTTTTGAATATTTTGTACTTCAGTAATAAATCCTGTTCCTGCAGTTGAAGCTGATGGGTAAAGTAGATTTTGTGATTTGCATGCCAGCTATGATAGAAATTTTACCTTTGTGTTATGCAAGTCATAAAACAACCTTTTTTATATATATAAGTAGGAGCAAGCCAGAGGAGGAGGAAGAAGGGGAGGAAGACAATTTTGAGTTTCGGCTTAGGTCAGATGTAGACAGCAACAGTGAAAAGGTGATTTTTGTGTGTGTAGTGTTAATGTGTTTTACACCGTGTGACTAGGGATATAAATGAACGTCATAAATCTTTCTAATTGGCGGCATTATTTTATTTTTTCAAAAGGAGGAGGATGAGGAAGACTTGGATGATGATGAAGAAATGGCTGCTGAGGTAGATGATGAGGAGAGGGATGCAGTATTTAGGCGACGTTCTGGTAAAAAAATGTAAGTAATTATAGGTTTATTATAAATATATAACTTGTCCTGGAACGTGAACTCTTGTTTATTGGCAAATCTTATTTTTGTAGGAGTTTGACAGACTTTCTGGACTCTGAGGCCGAGTTGTCAGGCAGTGACGTCGGCAGTGAGGATGAAGATGATGACGGAGGCGATGAATATGAAGAAGAGGATATACAGGAGCAGCTTCCATCAGATGAAGAATTAATGGACCAAGTCAACAAAATTCATATGTAAGAAGAAACATCACTATAATTGTTTTTTTTAATTCTGATGTTAACAGTGTGTGTTAAATGTTTGGTACTGCTGCTGTAACACTATTTCGCCACTAGGAAGTACTGTGTGGATTTGTTGAATTTTAAATGTCAATGTTTCTTCTTTCTTTTAATTACATTTACAGCATTTAGCAAATGCTCTTATCCAGAGCGACATACAAACGTAGTTATGCTAGTCTTTGAGCTGAGTTTGTGTTTGTTTTTTTATAGGAAGCAGGTTCTCGATGATGATAAGCGCAGATTGCGTCTGTATCAAGAGCGTTATCTGGCTGATGGGGATCTGCACTCAGAAGGACCTGGTCGAGAGCGTCGCTTCCGCTGGAAGAACATTGGTACATTTTAGAAAATATTGGGGTGTAACCCTATTTATCTTTCATTTCATAAATAACTTATTTAATTGCACTGTATACCACATGACAATATCAACATGGTGGCTGTAGTACATACAAATTTTATTCATACATTGCATAACATGGAACATAGTCATTTGATGCTTAGTAGGTACTAACTCTAATGTAGACATTTTTAATTTTTTTTTTTTTTCAAAGAACAGTGATTTTGGACAAAGCTGTTACCTAAAAATGCTCTTTTATTTTATATCTTCAACTGTTTTTAGATGATGGCTTTGAGCTTGGGGTTACTGCTGAGGGGGAAGAGGAAGAAGAGGAGGAAGAAGTAGATCAACATGAATTGCAGATGCACAAGGAACGGCTGGAGAGAGAGCAGTGGATACGAGAGCGGAGGATACGAGAGCAGGTGTGTGTTGTTGGGGTGTGTGTGTGTGTGTGTGTTATAACTAACAAAAGTTTATTTTACTGGTAGTCTGACACATTTAAGAGAGAAGAAGTGGAAGAGGAGGACAAGATTGGAGAGGAGGACAGTCAATTCATGAAGATGGCTAAGAAATTAACGGCTAAGGCACTTTTGAAGAAAGGTGACTGCTGAAAGAAATCACCTGTGGATGGGTTTTTTGTTTTTGTGTATGCTAAACAAATTGTTTCTGGTTGCAGATACATCGTCAGGGCTCCTACAAAAGAAGCAAGCCTCTAACACCAACCTTTTTCAGAAGCCCAGCAAGCCTGTTGTAAGTATTTAAAAAATGTGGCAAATATTTCATTTCATTTCATCATCTTTACCCGCTTATTCCCGAATCCGGGGTCACGGGGGTCTGCTGGAG
>JAOTQW010000022.1:7622319-7647123 GCA_026260075.1 Sisor rabdophorus
TTTTTGGACTGTGGGAGGAAACCGGAGTACCCGGAGGAAACCCACACGAGCGCAGGGAGAACATGCAAACTCCAAGCCCGGGATTCGAACCCAGGGCCTTCTTGTTGTGAGGCAACCACTTCGCCACCGCACCGCCCCACTGCCATGTTTGAAGTAATTTGCCACTGACTCGCTGCTATCCACTGTTAGTTAGTGAAAACCACAAAATACTGTTGTGTGTATTTTAATCTAAACAAATACATTGATTGGAAATACAGCTGTTTTCTGTTTGACTGTTTTTGTTTTTGAAAAGTCCTATGTTTGACACTCTTTTTTTTTTTAGTTGCCAAACGGTGTGACCCAGAGTCAGGCAGCTTATCAGGACCGCTTTGGCAAACTGCAGGAGCATCTGCGCCAGCTAACTTTGCTCTTCCGTAAACTCCGACTGCTGTATGAGCGATGTGTAGAAATGACCTCTGACCTTCAGGAGTCTTCTGCTGAGGTGAGACATTTCTTCAGTGTCTCTGGTGGAATGACACTTAAAAAAATTACTAACATTGTCTAATAAGAAAGAATAAAAGAGCGAAGTGTAACAAACGTTTAAAAGACCTGTTTTGTTGCTTTCACTTAGCTGGTGCCGTATGTCGGAGAGGAGATGATGACGGTCAGAGTGGAACCCTGCAGTCCTGCTGTGACTCAGGACAAACAAGAAGTTTTAGAGGTTAGTTATGCTTTAGGTATATAGAATAATTGAAGGAATTATTATAACTGTTGCCAAATAGTAAAAAACATTCAACAAATAAACACCAGATACATTAAAAAAATTTACCATTTAACTTTATTGACAGAACAGAAAGAGATGAGGTAGGGACTTTAGCCAGAATCAAACCTAGAGCAACCGTAAATGTAGATACTACTAAAGGAGCAAATTTAAAAAATGTTAATCCTATAAGGACAAAAAGAAACTTCTTTACCTCTTTATTATTTGTAGATTTCTTAAATTACGGTGCAGCATCAGGGTTTTAGCAACCCAAACATGTTGATTAATTTTCATTACCCATAGCTTTATCTGCATAACAAAAGATTATTATAATCTTGTTTTTTATGCTTCTATTTTTATTTGGACAACCAGCTCAGGGCTTTGCAAGAAACTGATTTTCATTTAGATTTGAGGACATACATCTTTATCTAGATTTGTAAAAAGAGACAAGACAAAAACAAGACTGTAGTCAAATTAGTGCACTGATATAAAGGCGTGAATTGTCTCAACAATTCATGTGCCTTTGTGTATTATACAGTACTAAGGTGGCTTAGTGGTTAAGTGTTGAACTGATACCAAAAAGACGAGGCTAAATCCCTAGCACCACCAAGCAACCATTTTGGTTCCCTGAGCAAGGCCCTTAACCCCCGATTGCTCAGCTGTAAGTCACTCTTGATAAAGGCGTCTTACAAATGCTTTAAATGTGGATCACATAAAGCCTTTTTAACGTGTTGGATATGCATGCATTTTATAAAATAAGTCAGTACAATAACAACCTAGATTTTTAACAAAAAAGTATATGTAAAAAAGTTTAGAGACTGCAATGTAGTACATATAAATCTGATTCCTAGATCGTGGCGTAATGCATTGTGTACAAAAATGGCCACCGCTAGAGATGCTGGCTCATGCTAGTAATAAACTTATTTTATCATCAATTTAAAAACATTTTCACTTTGTATTATTGCTTTAAGACGCTACAGTGGGTGTCTATATATTACTAAATCTCACAATTCATTCCATATTTAAGAAAAAGTAAGTCATTTAATTAGAATAGTTTTGGACTTGCTGAGTAATTTTGCTAAAGGATGTGTTTTTTTTTTCCCCCAACAGCTGGTGAAAACAGCAGGCCTTCAGGCTGTGTAAATGGTTTTGTCATATTCAGTTTACTTACTTAATTTAATATTTTCTTTTTGTTGTTTGTTACCACAAAATAAACACCGTTTCGTTGTGTATTAGGGGTGGGAATGTCGTCACCTCATGACTCTGAGGCCTGCAATTCGATTCTAAAACGATGATCGATTCATTCTTTATTTTAATACAGATTCTTTTTTTGAAATCATCTGTAATATTCCATAATAAATTTACTTTTGTCCTGAGATGGACTGATGACCTGTCCAGGGTGTACCCCTGCCTATCGGGAATAAGCAGGTATAGAAGATAAATGAATGAAATTCACTTTTATTAATAAAACAATGGAAAGTTATTTGGTCAATAATAAAATTACAAAGAAATTAATCATTTGCCTGTAGCAGCATACAATTTATCCAGTTCAGCAGCAACGGCTATACTGAATGCCTCATTGGATGTCTGCCTGTGGCATACGCGGCATAGGCAGTTGCCTAGGGTGAAAAATAACTGGAGGGGTGCCGCACAACATTTTATTTTTTTTGTCAGAGGTGTGCCCTTCTGTGACTATCGAGTGCGCTACCAACCAAATATTAGGCATAATACTTTCGGATTGAACAAATTTTCAGTAATGGTTTTCAGCTACGGGTGTCACGCTGCAGAGTTGTCCCGGGCTCGATTCCCAGTAAAGGGGTCTTTCTGTGCGGAATTTGCATGGGTTTATGTGCATATGTACATTAAATTGCTTGGTGACTAAAAATTGCCAAAAGGGCTAGGTTGGAGTGCGTGTGGTTGTTTGTCTATGTGTGGCCCTGCGATAGACTGCCGACCTGTCCAGGTTGTACCCCTGCCTTTTACCCTATGTGTGCTGGGATAGGCTCCAGCAGACCCCTGTGACCCAGAGTTAAAGAATAAGCGGGTATAGAAGATGAGTGAATGAACAGTTATTTATGGTGCTCTATTTTTTATGCTCTTGTTACTGTATTAGTACTTTTTTTTACTGAAATGTATTAGACACTGCAAAAACATTTCAGCTTTTTGAAATAACAAATCTGACAATGTACAGTAGAGATGACATTTCCGTGTCAATTATTCTTTAGGTGATTAAATATTGTAAAAAAATATATAGGGCGACCAGTATAGATGCTGGCTAAAGCTAGTAAGAAATTATTTATTTAATAAATTATCATGTTAGAAATGTTTAGAAAAGTTATTAAATGTGCTCTTTTTTTATCGCCACAGAAAGTGAAACAGAAGAATCAGGAGATGAAGATGTTAATGGACCAGATGAGAAACCTTCTATGGGATATTAACGCCATGTTGACTATGCGCAAATGACCAGAAAATCTTTCTTTTTTATTCAAGAACGGTTTGAGCTGAGCTTGTGATCTACGTCTTACTGAGTGCAAGTTCTAAATCTGGTACTGGTAATTCTGTGGTGTGTTTAGTCTTAATTATTAAGAATCAGGTGAGAAATGTCCTAAGTTTACCAGCTCTTATGTGTAATATGTTAGTCTAAGTAGCACAAACCCAGGATTATAGAGGGGACAGATGGGAGACCAGCCTGAGTAATAAGTTCCCAGTGATGCTTCCAACATGAAATCTCTGACCCTGTGAGTGGAAGACTGCCTGATATCTTGCTTACAGTTTTGGCAGCTATTTTATAAGGGGACACAAGTCTATGTAAAATTTCTTTTAGATCTGTGGCACAGTAATACAGTTTGTAAGCTAAATCTTTTGTACAGTTAAAAACGCATCATTTTGTATATAAAATAAAAAAAAATGTCCTAGCAATTGATTTTTATGTATATATTTATACACATTTTCAAAACTGTTGAATTTCTGAAATGTTTTATTGGTTATGTACAAGTTGCATTGTGACTGACTCCACAAACACACAGTAAGTTCATAGTATGATTAGCATCTTTCTTAGGGGCTAATGTCAAACCAAAAGTGAATCAGTGCAAGCTGATATTTTTCCCACTAAACCTTCTGGTAAAATCCAGTCAAAAAAACCCTCGCTAAATTCAGTAAGTTGAAAGTTTAACACCACCTAGTCCAAAGTCTGCAAAGTTCATTCGTTTTAAAAAAGATGAGCACAACACACTTTGTGTGGCTCAAGCACGCTCAAGGTCCTTGTACTTCTTGCGCAAGACAGACACATGGTCCTTGAAAAGAACAGGGTCCAAACGGAGCTGCGAATGCACCAGGGGCATATAGCCGAACCAGCTCGCAAAGGTGTTTATACACTCTTGTCTCTGGGTAAAGTGCTCAGGGTTTGCCCAAGGGGCCATGTTGGTGCTCTGATAAGACAGAAAAGGACAGGAATTCAATTGATGTCAACCTATAACAAAACTTGTAGTAATTTTCCGAAGCATGTGACTGTATGATTACCTGTGGATTAGGCATCTCTTTATACTGCTTTCTCTGAGCCACTTTAATAGGTGGCAGGTGAGTCACAGATGACACCAAGAAGTTCATAAGGATGTCTTCACAGTTTGAGATGCGGTCCACTAACGCCCGTAATGAGGGAGGCAGATAATGAGAAAACAGGTAATGATAATACCTAGTAGAAGAAAGACGAGAAGAAAAGCAATAATAAACGCTGCCTCCGTTTGTTCTGTTTATTTTAACATATTGCACATTTATAAAGATTAATACATGTTAACCGCATGCACTGTGATCAGTACCTGTGATAGAAGGCTGCTCCAGTCAGCACAATTGAGTATTCATTAGTCCATTTGGAGGTGTATCCCCAAATTTTTTTTACCGGATCCCAGAAATGACTTCTGGGTGGATATCCAACAATTCTCTCTGGGAAACTTCGCCACACATGAAAGGCGAAGTTGACCTAAACAAATCCAATGCTAGGTTATACACTTATACTCATAGCAAACAACAATTTTACAGCCAAAATAGTTTACATGCCATATAAGAGCTTTAATTCATTTTTACCTCAAGCTTTTGAAAGTTTTGATCTTGTAATGTTGAGCTGCAATTGCAATAAACTACATTAGGTTTTACTCCTGTCAGCCAAGACAGAGACTGAAATGTTGGAAAAATGCCATGTTATTATCTGTAACTGTCGAACTTTGGGTTGCTACTATTGGCTGTCGGGCGTAAAACCAAATGTATTATTTTGCTTTGTAGCTTATCAACGTCATATTCCAATGTTTTGTGAAAGTTGAGATGTTTTTCTGCTCACAAAGGCTTTAGTTTTATTATATCATTTATGGCAGCCTAAACCAATCAAATGATTACTCACTATTCCTTATACACACAACTATAGATGTTGTTGTGTAAAAAGTCCATCAATTACTCTGCCAATCTCCTCTCAAACCAGCCTTTCTTCTCAATCTTATGTCAGTAACTGTTTTCATCCAGCTATTTGTTTTTAATAGTAGACTGGGATGTTTGTGTGGACAATGATATTAGAACATTTTTAATATAAAACTGCCCATGCCAGAAAACAAATCTTCACCTGGATTAATATGCAAATAGGTGAGATATCATTTTCACACATGGATTGCCCACCACAGAGTCTAGACTTTAACCCCAAATCTTTAAAAGACTTTACACAACAATATGACTCTTCCATCATGAATACAAGATCTTGTCAAAAATTAATTAAACTCATTTTGAAACTACGCCACTGCAAATGCGTGCTATAATCAAAGCCAAACGCGGTTTACCAAATATTAGTGTGTTTGACTTTTTTTAGGATGTGCAGTGTGGAATTGACTGCCATCTTGATGGAAGACACCAACAAATTATGCAAATCACATTTTTTTATTTGTTGCCAGTTTACCAGGTAGTGATAAGTTTGTTCTCTTTGTACTCTTTTAGGATAAAAAACTGTTTGATTTGCAAATATTCATGCAAAATTCCACTACAACTTACAACTGATTCAAATTTTTAAAGTGGAAAAGTATCTGGTTAACTCAAATGGCTTGACTAATTTAAGTTTTATTGATATTACTTATATGTTTAAGCATTAGTTTTAGCCAGAATGTAGCTGTTGGTTTGTGAAATGGATGATGCTTATTAGAGTTCACAAACTTATTATTCATTCATCCATTCATCTTCTATACGTCCACTTATTCCCTAACTCAGGGTCACACAGCGCATAAAGGGCAAAAGCAGGGGTACACCCTGGACAGGTCGACAGTCCATTGTGGGGCCACACATAGACGAAAAACACACATTCACTCCTATTGGCATTTTAGTCACCAATCAATCAACCTACACTACAAGTACATGTTTTTGGATTGTGGGAGAAAACTGAGGTAAACCCACGCAAGTGCAGGGAGAACATTTTGCACAGAAAGACCACTTGCCCAGAAATCGAACCCAGGACCTTCTTCTTGTGAGGTGATCATACGCTCAAACCTTTTACTGCCCACTGTGCTGCCCTAAACTCTTATTATTGCAAATGAAGTCTGGGATGGCTAAAAATGGAATGGAACGCTCTTGCTATATGGATTAATTATGAAAAGAAAGATCTAACCTCACTAGTCAGTAGCACTGAGTCCTCATCAAGGCTGAGCACTGCTTCAGTCTCAATCGCCACATGAGGCAAAAATCGGCTGCTTGTCTGTAGAAAGCATAAAATGTACATAAGTGAAGTCATAGTGTGAGCCTCAGAATTTTTTTATTTACATATGGCCACAGCTTGACTAACCCTCCTGTGGAGACACTTACTTTCCTTTTGCCATCTGTGACAACAAGGGGCACTGGCATGGGTGGCCACTTGCTCCGATGTGGGGGCGGTTTCTCACTGTTCCACAAGATGACGATCTGTGAAGTGACGGAATGAAGTTGTATGCAACATGAACAACTCATTAATAAAAAAACTAATGATTTTTTTATAAACAGCTGGTATACCTGTGAGCAATATTTTGACTTGGACACCACCTGCAGGAGCTTCATAATTGGCTGAGATTGGGAAACCAGTGGTGATGTGGCATGAATGATGGCAGTAAATTCCTGGCTGGGTGTAACCCCTGCATTCATGAATAGAGATTATATGATAAAAAAAAAGGTTAATGAAGGTAATTAGTGGTAGGTCTGATTTGGAGTAGTTCTGCTTTATAATATTGTTTATTCGTGAATAGAAAATAAATCTGTGAGATGTGTATTTTGATAAATGTTATACCTGCAAACCTCTTCTTCATGCTTACCAAGGTTCAGATAGTAGAAAGGATAATGAGCCAGATGGATTGAGTATTCAGGCATCACCAAAAGACCTCCGGGTAAAGAATTCCACATCAACTTATTCCTTGAGACGTGGGCATATACTCTGTCCTTGATGATCTGACAGACAGCAACAGTAAATTATTCTTGCTAGAATGTAAAATATATATATATATATATTTTCAGCTGTATCTGATTACTCAACTTTTCAAAATGCTTTTTACTCATAACTTTATAAATTCAGCCAGCAGAGGGCAATGCTGTCTCAGACCATTTATTCAAAACCAACATTGTCTCTGGCAATTAACCTGAAGGCACAACACTAAGTGGGTGCTAATGATGCGACACATCTTCATCCTCATTTTAATTTCCCCTGACACTCCATGCCAGATCAACTATGCCTGAAACCTACATACAAAAACACCTTATGCTCACCTCTAAAGTGGTGAGAACAATTTTGTCCACTGAGGAGAAGTAAGCTTCCCAAAGCATCTGCGTACGTTGTCTTAGAGCCAGAACCCGATCAGTGCCCACTGCCCGCACTGTAGACGGTACCTTAATGAACATGAGATGGGAGTTTATCTAAGGCACATGCTAAACTCAAAGTTAAACATGCTTATGCACTTGACCCACATCTAGATAACTTTCAGTGTCCAAAATTAGCTTTTTGTTTACCTGAAGCAACAACCGTTCATCTCCCTCGATAACTGCTTGGTTCCACTGGATGACATCAGAGAAGGGCAACTCCCAACCGTTGCTGAGCAACACTGGGATACATGCTGCCTGGGGATGGGGAGATGAGGGGTGGAAAAAAAATTAATTGACAATGACTGTTACAAATTTACTGTGTTTACAAACACTATAGTTTTGGGGAAATAGGCTTATTTCTTAAATATTATATTTTAAAATCAATTTCTTTTAGAAAAAAACTCATTCTGAGTTAAAGAAAATGTCAAAGAAAAAGGACATTTTTTCAAGAAACCACAGTACTTTCTAATCCTACTATGAATTCTCCCATAAAAATGCTGGGCTTGGGCTCCTTATTAAACATTATCCTTTCTCTTCTCAATAGTAGGTGCAATTTTTTTTTAGAAATTAGTATTCCAGTTTGCTTTTTATCCTGCAGCATGTGTTTTCCTTTTTTGGTGTTAATTAGATGAATAAAAATCAGAGGAGAGCATAACTTCAAGAACATGCACAGATCAAACAAGCTCACTATGGTTCAGCTATGCCCAGCCTTTATCTTAAGAAAGCTTAAAACAATATATTTAGTCAACAAAAATATGCCTCGGGTTAATAATTCTTGTCTGTTGAACCCACATGAATAGACCTTTAGGTTTGGATCTGTTAAGGGTTGTGCCAAAGATATGAAAGATTTAAATAAGCTGAGTGTGGAGTGTGTCCCGCTGGTGTTTGTTTGTTTGATTAGTGGGGTGAAGATGTTCTCGAACTTTACGCTTTCGAATGCACTGGGAATTGCCGGTTCTTTTGGTGCTTTATGTGGCTTTGGCTGGCACTAAAGTAAAAAAGAAGCTCAAACAAGAGTGAATGGAAAAGTAAGCGTAAAGGGGGACAGCAAACTTGGACCAACACAAGCAAAAAAATTGCAAGAAGGAGGAGCTACCGGGAAGGCAAAGCTGCCAAACCTACTGTTTTCGTGGATTTGTCTATTCAGCACTCTAAAGCAGAGCTGACGGTGCTCAGTGTGAGCTTCCGGTGCATTCACACCCACAATGCAAGCAAGCCTGAGAATATATGGTGTGGTGCGGCTTTTACCCAGTGCCCATTCCAGTTTTTCTACAAAAGCTCTGGACTATTCCCAGTGTTTGGGTTTTCCACCCCCAAATTAAGGTTGCCAATTTCGGCTAGTGCCAGTTCAATAAATTGGCATTTGGAATTGTACCTGCAAAGACTCAAGAAAACGAAAGGATCCCAAGCGTCTTCCACGAGGAACCAGGCAGAAGGTGGAGTTATGCAGCAGCTCCTGGTAGTCAAACCTGTGTAGAAAAACAACACAACACAAGCATAAGCACAAGCAGAAACTTTCTTCACATCCTAAAAAGAAAGCTTTGTGGTTCATTAGAACTGCACTGACTCCGTTCAAACCACAACCTCACGGAGAGAGGTGTTTTGATCTGGCTACTGTCCTTGCTTCAAGCTGTTCCCTGGCAACCTTTCAGCATTTGTAAAAGTACGCTAAAGCAACAGAATCCAGTTCCTTTATGCGTTTGCCACCGTTAAGTGATTAGTGGAAGAAAAATAGGAAGAGAAATCACTGTTGACCCATATTGAGCTAATGATCATGAATGAAAAGTATTGAGTATCACATCCAGCCTGTTTATACATAAAAAAATTCTAACATTTCTTAAAACTCACAATTGAATATCAGAAAAAAATACGATTTGGACCAACAACATCAAAGCAATCAGGAAAAGATTATGTGTTTATATACTTATCAATTATGTTGATTCTGCCATAGGCATGCTTTGCGTGGGTTGGGTTATGGAGGAACATGGAAGGGATGAATTTATTTTTTTTTTAGCAAACTGCTGACCACAAATTGCTGACTTTACAACTGAATATCTAAATAAACAAAAACAATCAAGACTTGAAAGGGCAACAACAAACAGAGAATCATAAAGATATTCTTTTAAGTGATGGACTACTTTGCAAAGACGTTTATTCTGCGACTAAAAGCAGGGAGTGATCGTGTCAGCAGGTTTCTCAGAAAACTGTATGCGCTTGGCATCAAATGAAACAATAAGTAATCATATGTAATCCTAGTTAGGGCCTAGGGTAACACTGACCTTCTCACTGTCATAAAAAAGACACCCCTTTACCAGAAGTGCTAGCACTGTGTGTGTGTGTTAGCATAAACAAATCAGCTTTTCACTGATGACTGGTTTGGTCTTTTTTGTGCTTTTGCATCAGGTTGACCCTGTGTGGGCAGTGGGCTATGCTCTTGAAAGAACCCAGTGTTCATCTGCAGGGTACAGCGACCATGGCTCGCCTCCAGTGCCACTCCAGTAGGAGAGCAAACACTCTGCCATAAAAGCGCCTCTATCTCTGTTCACTTCTATACATGTTTATTTACCGCTACAGCAGGAGAGCAAGCAACCCTGCTATCAATCTTACCCCCCTTGGCTTCCAGTCAAAGCCCGTCAAGTGACTGAAGCCAAGGCACAAGGTTGGCTTGACATGTATCTAAATTTATATTTATAATGTATTTTATTTAGCTATAACTAACACAGCTTGTATTGCTGAATACTGATAAAAATTTAAATTATGCATTATGTATATATTTTAAAACAAATATAAATATTATAACAATCATATTTATTAAGGGACATAGATGATTATTCATTAATTCAATTATCTCCTGTACCCGCTTATTCCCTAGTTCGGGATCACGGGGGTCTGTTGGTGCCTATCCCTGTGCACATAGAGTGAAAGGCAGGGCTACACCCTGGACAGGTCGCCAGTCCATTGCAGGGCCACACGTAGACAAACAATCACTGACACTCACATTCAAACCCATGGGCAATTTAGAATCACCAATCTAATGTACATGTTTTTGGATTGTGGGAGAAAACAGGTACACGGAGTAAACCCACGCAAGCGCAGGGAGAAAAGGCAAACTCGAAAAGACCCGTTAATCAAACCCATGAACTTCTTGCTGCGAGGTGAATGTGTTATAACCACTATACCACTGCGCTGCCCCAAGAATGATTAACAAATAAAAAAATGCTTGCATATATATTTACTTAATGTATCTACAGCAAGATTTATTTCATAGAGGAAAATTAGGAACTGTACCAAGTGTGGTGTAGTGTGGGGTGTCAATCTGTAACCTTGTACACACTCTCAAAGTTAAAATCTTTGAAATGGCACACAAAACCTTTGCTGGTCTTTGTTAGTGAATTGAGTTTGTGTTATTTTCCTTTTGAATGCATATGTTTTAGTAAATGAGCAACAATCTGGTGTAGCAGTGCCGGAAACGAAGGCTGTCATCTTCTTTTCAGTGAGTTTCACTTTGGAAATTCCCATGGTAGTACTGGGCATGTCGCTAGACCCAGAGGATGTGCTGTCACTGAACATCAACATTTGATTGGCTGTTGACATCTTTTAACTAAAAATTATCATTTTTTTAGTGCTGCCACAGTCACTTACATTTACAGCATTCACCCTTACATTTACATTTGGCAGATGCCCTCATCCAGAGCAAATTACAATTATTATTTTTTAGAGGGCCTTTAAAGACCAGATAAATGTACTGAAACGTAAAAGGGCAAGAGCTTCCCATCATCCACTAGGACACAAGGTAGTTCTGCAACTACATTTTAATGGCACCAACATGGTGGAATTAACTTTTTATCAATGTCAGAACAGTAAAGTTAAGTCAGTAAAGTCAGTGGACTGTCTTTGAAAGTCGATTAAAGACCCACCTCCTCCTTAATTACCTACCACTTGACATTTAGCAAAAAAGCCTACCTCTTTTTAAAGTTTTTGGGGCTTGTTGCACTTTGTTTTGAGATCTAATACTTTTTAATGATGTGACTCTTTTGGATGCACCCCTGGACAAGAGCGTCTGCTAAATGCTGTTGGTGCAAACTCAACACTTAGAATGAGGAAAGGAAAAATGTTTCACTTTTCTATTTTATGGTCAAATTTAAGGTCTAAATTTTATTTTATTTTCTGTATAGATTTGCATGTTCTTACTGGGTTTACTTCGGGTTTCTTGGTTGATTGGTGACTCTAATTTGTCCATAGGAGTGAGTGTGAGTGTTTGCGTGCGTGCGTGTGTGTGTGTGTGTTTGTGGTTGTTCGTAGATTTGTGGCCCTGCGATGAACTGGCGACCAGTCTAGGTTGTACCCCTGCCTCTTTGCCCTATGTGCGCTGTAATAGGCTCCAGTTCCCGAGTTAAGAAATAAGCGGGTATGAATGATGTTATTTCATTATATAATTTTATTTTAATATATACTATATTTAGAAGTAGATGTCGTTGCTAAAAAATAAAAATAAAACAATTTTTTACAACTTAAAATTAACTCCAAGATTATACATGGCTGAAGCTACAGTAGATCACTAGATACCATTGAATAGAAAAAGACAAAAAATGCAACTATCAGCTGTTCTGTCCCACTAAAATTAGCTGATTAACAGATATTAGGAAAAAATATTAGCTCTTTTTTGAAAGCTTTTGATTTAATCACCTTCTACAATAAAATATTAATATAAAACAGATATTCATTTCACATTAAATAGGCTTTTATGGGCTGCCGTTAAGTTTGATCATTTTCATTTATTCCTTTGGCTGGAATTAATAGCATGATTAACACTGTAATGTGGTGACTAAAGAACTAATGCTACCAAAAAACAATGCCATTCATTCAGTACTAAATCATAGTGTAAGTGTGAGGAAACCCATGTGGAGGCGGATACAGTGTTTTATGGGTTGGTAACCTCACTCTTTTCTAATGGATTGCTGTTAATCTGTGCCTTGTTATGTTTGTCGAGGGAAAAGGAAGTTTGATCTAAGCTACAGTTCAACACCAGATATAAAATTATACCTGGTTTCTGTTTTTTAGATCTTTTATGCATTACATTTGGCCTACTTCGTAGTATAAACTGAACCGGTTTGTTATAATATAAATTAGCTCCAACTTATTTTTTCCTCTCTTTCTGTCCCTCTTTTACTCTTATTGTTTGTTCTTTCACTGTGTATTTTAATGAAGCCATTTACAGCGAATTGATGGAACAAACAAATGCTTGAATAGTCCCCATTGTTTTGTACTAGCTATTAACCAGGCTTCTTGCACTTTCATTTACAGAGGTTGAGTGGTTGAAGTGAGTCAGCTTTTCTCTCCAGGGGGTAATACGTGTCTAAAGCACACTACTGCTGTTACACAGAGGGACATGGACGGTGTCTCCAGTCTGTAAAATTGGGCCACGACCCACTGCTGCACTGCATACTAAGTGGTTCAGCTGTGTGTTTATGATCTGAATTTGTGTTTTGGTTAATATCTATTCATGAACACAATTCATTCCTAAACTTTGTTTGTGTTCTAAAATGTTTGTGACCTAAAGTTATTTTTCCTATAATGTTTAATGGGAATATGATTAATTAGTTTATGACCCCACTGACCTTTATAAATTACATATTTTATGTTTTATTTTACA
Source organism: Sisor rabdophorus (assembly GCA_026260075.1). Classification (NCBI taxonomy): domain Eukaryota; kingdom Metazoa; phylum Chordata; class Actinopteri; order Siluriformes; family Sisoridae; genus Sisor; species Sisor rabdophorus. The sequence goes on from JAOTQW010000022.1 coordinate 7,635,558, forward strand.
CAGGTAATATTAAACAAATTGTGATTAAAATAACACATCCTAGATCTGAATGAATAAAATATTCTTAATAAATTCTTTGTTCTCTACATAGTTGATTGTGCTGACAACAAAATCACACAAAAAATATCAATGAAAATCAAATTTATTAACCCATGGAGTTCTGGATTTTGAGTCACACTCACAATTGAAGTGGAAAAACACACTACAGGCTGACCCAACTTTGTTGTAATGACCTTAAAACTAGTCAAAATGAGGCTGAGTAGTGTGTCCACATGTCTGTATGACCTCCCTACAACACCTGGGCATGCTCCTAATGAGGTGGCGGATAGTCTCCTCCCAGACCTGGACTAAACCATCCACCAACTCCTGTACAGTATGTGGTGCAACGTGGCCAGATGTGCTCAATTAGATTTAGGTCTGGGAAACAGGAAGGTCAGTTCATAGCATCAATGTCTACTGTCTCTTCCATGAATTTTGGCTATTCAAAAATGAGTTTGTGTAGGCGCGGGGAGAACATGCAAACTCCGCACTGAAAGACCCCAAGCCCAGGATTCAAACCCGGGACCTTCTTGTTGTGAGCTGTGTACTGTGCTAACCACTGCGCAACCGCAGATACAATTATATACAAATAACAATATATATATATTTGTAAAACATTAGTAACCTTTTTTATATGTCACAGCATATAGACAGGTCTATAAATATTCAAATTTATACAACTGACAAGCCTCTTGGCTTCCATAGAGTCAAAAATACATAATTAATTTATTCATCTTCTATACCCACTTATTCCCCAACTTGCAGCGCACATCGGACGAAAGGCAGGGTTGCCAGTCCATCGCAGTGCCACACATAGATGAACCACCACACACATTCACACTCACCATTGCATGTGGGCAATTTATAATCAACTAAACATATAATGTACATGTTTTTGGAGTGTGGAAGGGAACCAGAAAACCTGGAGTAAGCACGGAGAGAATATGCAAATTCCACACAGAAAAAACCCTTGCCGGAGAATCGATCCTGGAATCTTCTTGCTGTGAGGTGACCATGCTTAACAAATGTCATTTTTTAATACATGGTTGCAAATCTTTTGTAAGCAATAATTGCTTAAGTCAGGGCCTCTAAATAGCTCCTGATTCTGGTTTTATTATCTGGTGATGTCATAAAGATTTTTTTTGTCTTTTGCAAGTGAAATTTGGCTTTTTTCGATCCAGGTTAGAGCCATCATAAAACATTTCACTCGTTCAGGTTGTTCTTGTATGTCAGCAGTCATCAATAAACTCTAAGAAACCTATTCGAATAGGCGCCAAACTGTTTACACCACGAGATGAGTTTTAATAAGAAAAATGCAGCAGACTTCTTTTTATTCCTATTTTGTAGGTTTGCACATTGTTTTAAGGTATAACAACTTTAAAGCAGGTGGCACGGTGGTGTAGTGGTAGCACATTCGCCTCACAGAAAGAAGGTTGTGGGTTCGATTGCTCTTTCTTTGTGGAGTTTGCATGTTCTCCTGTTTCCTCCAGGTACTCCGGTTTCCTCCCACAGTCTAAAAACTGTACATGTACAGTTGGCCATAGGAGTAAGTGTGAGTGTGTGAGTGATTGTTCGTCTATTTGTGGCCCTGCGATAGAATGGCAACCTGTCCAGGGTGTACTCCTGCGTCTCGCCCTATGTGCACTGGGATAGGCTTCATAAGACCACCGTGACTCAGTTAGTGTACTTAATTTATACAGTAAAGTCAATACAGTGTAATTTAATTTCTTTATCTGAATTTCAAGAGAAATATAAAACTTGTTTATTTCATTTATGTCTTTGATCTATCATATATTTCTAAGGTTATAATTTGGAAATTATATTTTATGCAGATGCCACTTTGGTAGTATATCACCTTAATCATTCAAAATAATGAATTCTTGCCAAATATACCTATTCAAGTTGTCAGATGATTTTTTTGACTGACAGGAAAAGCTACCAATTACTTCTTAAATGTAATAAACAGGTTATACAATAAACCTTACATAATTTAAAGAACCCAGCACTTAATCCATCTTGATTAATTCTGCAAGTTATTAATACCACATTTTTACTTGACCATTTCATCTTCTACACAGTGAATGAATATGATAAGAAGTTCCATTTTTATTAAAATATTTAGACAAATTAAATAATATAAGCAAAGACCAGAATAGTTTATGAAATTTGAGACTATTCAAGAAGCAAATCGAGGCAACATCAACGATCCTGCACTAATTATTATTCCAGTGCCCTGCCTAAGCATTTAGCTTTAATAATAAAATATTTAAATAACTGCAGAGTATATAATATATACAGTGGTCCCAATCATTAGGCAGCGTTTCATCCATGAAACCTGTGTATTTGTTCTATGTGCTAATATTCACCTATATGAAGTAGATGGCAGTAGTATTTATTTTTTCATGTCCTGGCAAATACAGACACGATTACACCAGCGTAGCACAAAGAGGCCAACAGTCTTCAATTCAACTGCCGGGGGTCTCCTTAGGGTAGAGTTTGTCAACATTTAAAAAGGAATATGCAGGAAATCCTTTTTGGAACTAAACAAGCAGTTTTCATTGCCAGTAACAGATGAACTGCTTTAGTCTGTTCTTCCTCCACTTCCTTTCTTTTTCTCTCCTGTTCTGTCTGGCTTGGCTTTTCAGTTTCCCAATAAAACCCTGCATTATTTAGGTCTAAATAAATTATAGCCTCTCTCTGTATCACTGAAAGGTTTAAGGAGTGTCCTCTAGAGGCAGCTGCTCATCTCTCTTTGTAACATCACTGCCCAGCATTTTCTGACTGTTCAGCTGTTGTCAGCGCCTGGAGTTCTGCCATGTCGAAGTGTGAGAGTGAGAGAGCGTGCATGTTTTCAGCCAAGTGAGGAAGTACACGTTTGGAAATACAGGAAGAAAATGAATAAGAGACTGGGATAAAATCTTAATCGGTTGCAACATGTGTAGGTGTTAGAAGCTTTGACTAACAGTTAAAACACAGCTGCACATTTAACTGTTATACATTTAAATCGTGCACCAGTGTGTGTGTAAAAGAAAAAAATCCTACAGGGAGAATTTTTTCAGCAGTGTTTTGTAATGAATCTCTTGAATGCAGCAGCCTGCCAGCTACTCTGTCTCTCTATGATTTCATTATCATTGATGCTCCTGCCAGACAGACTTCAGCAGCTATCTCATACACACAGCTGGGCCAGGCCCATCTCTTTTGACGGACAACCACCAGTTGTCCACTGATCCTTCTTTCATCCATATCGGAAGTGCAAAGGTCATTGCTCGAATTCTCGTACACTGGTCAGAGCTTGTGGGTTAAAAAAATAAATAAAACAGCACACTGGTAAAGCTCAGGATTATGACATTATGAGACTCGAGATATATTAATATATTTAGGGTTACAAGCGCTTACAAAAACACACACGTTGTGCTTACTTACACTAAAACAATGGCTGTATATGTCAGCAACAACTACATGGAAGTGGAGTGGGAAGTCATTTTTTTGTTTTATTCAATATTAAATCAGTGTAAATTTTATTTTAAATATGCCTCAATGCTACAGGTAAAAATCTCTATACATAATAAGTATTGCAATAATTATCTTGCTATATAAAGAATGGGGTGTGTTAGTGTTAAAAAAATTTGTGCTAATAATTATTCTTAAATAAAAGTAAGCTCAGTGTAACTTAGTGCAGCGTAACTCTACGTTCAGGTCCGTTAAATCAACTAGCTTACTCTGTACTGAGAGAATGAAAGTGAAAAAGTTGAAAAGGAGATGGAAATTTAAGGAAACCTCCAGCACAAGAGGCAGATCAGAATTTTGTAATGTAACTGCGAAAAGATTTCATTTGTGACACAAATCCAAACACTTACTCTGTTCTCTTTCATGTCATCGTATTGTTTTTTTTGCTCGTCAATTAAGAATGCTGGTGCTGTGGTGAAAATAGGCGTTTGTTTGTGTGTGTGTGTGTCATGCTCAGAGAATTTTTAAAATCTGTTTGCATGTCAAAGTTTCTTCTTCCTCAGATGTAAGTTACAGCAGTTAAATAAGTCTCTATATTTTTGCCCCTCAGTCTCTTTCTTGAACATTTACACACACACAAAGCAAGTTCTGTTTCTTTTCTGTTTAAAAACAAACCAAGGTAACGCATTCTGCTTCATTTATTTATACTAGCAGCCTATATCTGTGTGTGTGTGTGTTTTAGCTAAAAAGCCAACCAGCTAAATTCAGCTCTATTTGTCCTGGCTTTCAAAACGATGCCTCCCACTATGTACTCATATACTGCCTGCGTGTCCCCTGTCATTATGTGTGTGTGTGTGTGTTTGCTTAATCCTTCTATTGAGATGTGTGTAGATTTCTAGGTCCCACCCCATCTACCTCATTCTCTTTTTTCTGCTGTTAATTACAGGAGGACAGGGATAAAAGGCCAAAACTTTCTAATCTGGACTGATCCTTTTAGACAGTTACTTACTTCTGTACTGCACACACATACAATACTTTAAATTAAAAAGGAAATTCACACACACAATGTATATCAAAATAGCATTTAATCTAAAGAATGTTTGCTTGCAAAATACACCAGATCACCAGGAATGCACTAGATCGCCGTGAATACAACCGGTCACCGTTATTGCACAAATCACAGCAAATACAGAAGATCCCTGCAAATATGCCAGATCATATAAAAGAAAACCAGATCACAGAGAATACACCAGTTTAGAAAAAAAACATCAAATCACAGCAAATACACTAGATCACCATAATTATACCAGATCATAGCTCATACACCCAAACACTGCACAAACACCAGAACACAGTGAATACATCAGATCACAGTGATTATACCAGATCACAGCGAATACACCAGAACACAGCAAAAACACCAGGTCACAGAGAATACACCAGGTCACAGAGAAAAAAAACAGTTCACAAAACGCACTATGTGTTTCTGTTTATCTGTGTGTGTTTGTGTGTTGCTGGATTTAAGTTGATAGTACTTCACTGTAAATCACTTTGGAATCTTCATTCTGAAGGCACCACCAGTGTGTAAAATGCAGGAAGTGATACTGAAACTCAGTCATTAAGGTGTTGGACTGCTGAGCAGAAGATCATTTAATACTCAGAATCACCAAGATGCCACCTCAAGTAAGACCCTTAATCCACAACCTCTCAGTTAAAGGGTGAATAAAATAAATATAGCTCTGCATAAAGGTGCTCTAAAGGTAGCTCTGCATAAGGGTGAAGACAATGTAAAGGGTAATGCTGTCTACCTTGGTACCAAACTTCAACCCGTATACAGAAAAACTTATGGTACTTGGATGATTTGAATTGGAATATTATGAAACTAATACTACTAAAATACATACTCACATCGATATTATTATTATTATTGAAGTAGTTATTGGCAAAAAGAAAAACAGTAACATGTCCTGTGTCACAGAGTTAGGGAATAACCGCGTAGAAGATGAATTGATGAATATAACACACTCTTTTTAATTATTGTATAATAAGAAAATGATGCAATGACAGCTCAACAAATTGGAAATTTTAGCTGATGTAAAACAATATTTTTCCTTGATAAAATATATTTTAAGTATCTGATAAATATATATTATATATACTGTGTATGACGAATACATATTTGAATTATTATTATAATCAAATATATTCATTAGATTTATTTATCTTTTATACCTGCTTATTCCCTAGCTCAGGTTCATAGAGGTCTGCTGAGCCTATAACAGCACACATAGGGATAGGACAGGTCGCCGATTCATCGCAGGGCCACACATAGACGAAAAATCACACACACTCACTCCTATGGGATTTAGAGCCATTTAGAGTCACCAGTCAACCTAATTCACATGTTTTTGTACTGTGGTAGAAACACCCAGAAAAAACCTACACAAGCATGGGAAGAACATGCAAACTCAGCACAAGAAGACCCCGGGAAATAAACCCGGGAACTTCGTGTTGTGAGGCGAACATGCTAACTACTACGCCGCCCTATGAAATATATAAGTAAATATATTTCTAGTTTTACAGACTTAATCACATATGATGAATAATATGATGAACAGATTTATTGAGCTTTCATCTACAAACAAACTTTAATCAGTGAACATAAACAGAACCTCAAACATACTTGCTTGATGTGCAAGGACTAACTGGATTGGTTTTTTGACGGAAGCTTAACCAGCAAACAGCAAAGAATAAACCCCAATGGTCTTTAAACATTCAGCAAGCATGCTTCACTGATTAATGTGGATATGTGGTAGACCACCTCTTTTAAAATATAGCTGTAATTTCCTCCTATTACTTTGATTGCAGTGAATTGTAAGCTGGAGTAACAGAGACTCTGTAAAGAAAGAAAAAAATGTGTTTAATTGTATTTATTTTTATAAAATTTCTTGTACATTATTAGTCTAGTGAGAAATATACTATAAATATATGTTATTTTAGTAATAAAATATAAATACATATTTAGAAAATTATTAATGTGTGGTCAGTGTGATAGTGGTTAGTGTGTTGAGGCAACATTTTGTTCAGGTTGTTTTGGGTTCCATTCCAACTTAATGGTGTTAAATAGGGTTTTTTAGATTGTATAAGACAATCTGCATTGTGTGTATATTATCCTGATTCATCCCTGGACTTGTTTAATACTTGTTTAATACTGGTCAATACTAGACTTAGTAATTTTTTGCTGTTAAAAATGCACAAAATCCACTTGGGAAAAAACCTGTAAAGACTAATGCCATAGACTATGCCGTTGACTAGAAATTTATCTGACACAAAAACATTTGATATGTAATGATATGACATTATAAAATAATAACTGCAATACCAGGATGCTTAATTATTAAAAGAAACAAGACAGGCTGAATAAGCAAGTTGCTTTACCCTTCCGTCTTTCATTTAAACCCCACCCTTTTTTTCAATTACACTGTTTTATACTTTCTCTATCCCACCATCATGTAAATGAAGTCTATGAAGTTCAATGAAACAGAGACTGTAGTGTGTTATAAGCAAGAAAAAAAACATTTACAACGAGACTGCTTCTTGATGGCATTAACGATGAAAAAGTACTGCACTGTGTGAGTATTTGTGCAGCTCAGGCAGGGATTAACAAGCGCAAAGTAACTTTAAAAAAACACTTTAGTGGTCTTTGAGCCCACATGCTGTATGTTCTGATGCAGAAGATAAGACTGTTTTTCTAAACTTAGCTGTCTGGGTCTAGAAAAAAAATCACTGGATATGTCTAAAATAAAAATAAAAAGGGTAATAAAAGTATTATGCCAGTTGTGAAAAAGCCGAGATGCTTCGCTGCTAACAAAATTTTCATTTATACAGAATTTACACAACCCTCAGAGAATATTTCCTCTGACTCTTTTAGACTTTTTTTTATACACAAAAGTCATGCACCCAGTTCTGTAATCTATGGATAATGGTTTGTGTGCACATGTGTGGTCAATAGTGGCATGTATTTGTGTGTGAGTTGGTATGTTTATGTCTAAAAACCCTGTTTGAGTGTTTATGTTTGTGTATAGAGTTCCACATGCTTGTATATAGTGTATGTTTGTCTTTAATCCTGTCTTCCATCCGACACAAAAGAATTTGCAAATCATTCCCCATTTTAAGCTTCTGCACCTCCAGACCACCTAGGAACTGCTGTGCATTTCATTCCAACTACTTCAAAATGTGGCAGAGTAAAACAAGTATATCAGCCAGCCATTACAACAACTTGTGCCATGCACGGCTCTCCTGAAATACCTCGCTTAATTGGGCTTTTGTTTGCTTGGACACTTTCAGACAAATTCATTAATGCAGCTTAGTCATGGACAAACGGAGACAATAAAGTGTTTTGTACAGGAACAGCTGTGATAACAGTAGCAGGCCAACACCCTGTGCACAAGTGCTCTTACTTCCAGATTCTGCCATTTTTATTCTCTGTTGGTCTTTTATTGTTTTTTTTCCCAGACGTTTATGATTTTTGGCTGCTGGTTTATTTAGCTATAAGTCAGCACATTGAGCTCTGGCTCATTGGGACCATTAAGCTATTAAAAATACAAAGATGGATGAGGCTAACTGAGATTAAATGGCTGAACCAAAAACTGGGGATCAGGCTTGCTTATTGTTTCAATTGTTTAATTCCTAGGCAGGGGTCTTTCTGTGTGGAATTTGCATGTTCTTCCCATGGGTTAACTCTGGGTATTCAATGTTTATTTCTTGATAGAATGAACTATGATTGGCTGCTTTTTTAAATCTAGAGCATCTTCCATCAGGCTAAATGACTGATGCAGTAGTTAAGTATTTGGATTCACAAGTTTGGGAATTCAAGCAGTGGAACCACTGAGCTGCCATTGTTGGGTACTTTGAAAGGATTAATTATTCTTAATTCTATGCATTGTGTAACAGATAAAGGCTTCTGCCACGATAATTTGCTTTACTTTACCTAAAAGTTAATTTTTTCAGTAACATTAAGTGAAAAAAAACACTGGAGACAGTTGTGAAAATTTTCAACTGGATAAAAGTCTGTGTTAATTCTATCTATTTAAATAAACAAAATAGCCCTTTTTTCCAGCTAATTTATTATTGGAAAGTCTGATAGAACCTCACAGATCACTGTAATTGACATTGACAGCACCTAGAGCAGCATACATTTATTTATTTTATATGACTCAGCAAAAGGGGGTTTGGGGCCTTGCTTTGGGACCCAGCAATGACAAATTAGTGGTGATGGGTACCGGACCCCCAATCTTCCAGAAAGCAGTTCAACAGCTTAACCACTGTACTACCACATACCAATCTCCTGTAAGGATATCTATCAAAACTGACCCATATAGTCCATTTAGTCCCATATAGTCCAAAAAAGACATCCTGGGCTTTCCAAAGATGTCATTTGTTTGGCTGGGATTAGGGGTGCCGTTAGCAATTTTGTGCCCAATAAAAGGAATATAACAAACTATTATATTACTTCTGGTACTGGTACTACTAACAAAAAGTAGAACTCTGTGGGCCCTCAAAGTGGATGGGCCTTTTGAATAATCTGAACTGCACACTTTAATTGTGCCCCAGGCTGTGATTTTAGGATTGGCCAAACAAATTTTATGGAAAAAACTGTTATCCACTACAGTGGACATGCTGCAAAATTCTAATAAAAAATAACAGTAAAAAAATTGTAGAATATCGTTTTAATCAAAAGGATATTACACAAAAAATGACACTTTCTTGCTCTGGGTCTCAGGGGTTAAAATGTCTAATATATCAATACTTCGGTAAAGGCTCTATTATGGATTTTTCAAAACTCCAATTTTATTTATGACATGATGATTATACACCTTACATACAAACATTTAGTGACAGACTAAGCTTCCTGCCGGTAGTTGGCTTGAACCCAGGACATAATGGTCTTTCGATCAACATCCCAGCACCTTAACTATCCACTGCCTGCATTCAGGTGACCAAATAATCTAGATCAGTGATTTTTGTGTAAATTGTACATCTAATTACAACCGACTTACTAGTACTTTACGTCTTTACATTAGCATATACACTGCTTTATTGGTCTTGCAAACTTCACATTTTTTCCTGTATAACATTTTCACTGACAAAAATGTAAGTGGTGGCATTCTGTAATCGAAAACAGTAGGTAGTGAAAAATGAGAGAAAGTCATGAAAATAGAAGTAAGAAAATAAGCAGCTAGCAGAGTGTAAATTATGTAATTCTAATATTACTGCTGTGAGACGGGAAGCGCGAGAGATTAAGTGGCCCGTCTTCAGCCAACATGTGAAAGAATCGATCACCAGCAAATGGTTGACAGGTAATTCCTATTACTGCCTCTGCTTTATGTTGCTGACATCGCCTCTGCACTTTAATCAGTCTCTGCTTGACACACCTTCTGTGTGCGCATGTGTATGTGTGTGTGTGTGTGTGTGTATGTGTGTGTGAAAACGCTTCTGTGCAAAATAAGTACCTTCAAAATATATTAGTTTGTGCCTTCACCCAGGCTCTTACAGGTGGCATGCCAGTGATATATCCTTGTCATCTGCATAGGATGGCAGTTTAATTCTTGTCTGTTCAAAAGTTATTAAGCCCCTGTCTTGGCATGGCGGCACTAGGGTTTCAGCAACAGCTATTCTAGTTCGGTCACACAGGACAGCATGGTTACATAGTTAACATGTCATGTCTGAGGTTATATGGGACCTTTGTGTTGTGGCAATGTCCCTCAGAAGAGCTAATTATATTATTTCACTGTATTGTTAAGGCTTATTTATGTCCTGTCAAATGAAGGACGGACCAGCAGAAGATCAGTTTAGTAGGGTTAGCTAAGGTATTAATATAAAGAATGTGTCAGTAGTCCACCAGGTCAGTTTGACTGATGTGTGTGCGTGTTTTGTTTATGCTGCCTGAGCATGTAAAAAAAAATCAATGTCTGAACAAATGTCAAACAGATAAATAACTTTAACAGAGATTATATCAAGGGCAATAATTGATGCAAATATAAACAATGGTATGTCTGTGATTCCAGCACATACATTTCTACACATTTTCCACCTTGACCACCTATCACCCATATTGGTTCCATTCTTTTCTTCTATCACACATTTCTTTGTGGGAATGAGAAGGCATGGTGTTATATTAATGAAGATATGAGAGGATACAGATAGATAGCAGCAGCAGGCTATTGTATTGTCAGTTGCATTAAGCTTCAGGCTCAGCATGGCACCATTGACCAGAGAGCAAGAGAGGAAAAGATGGAGAGGAAAAAAGGTGAAATGGCTTTCTAAAATCCATGATATGCAAAAGGTACTAAGAGTACTTTTTCTAGGTCATTCTTGCATCAGGGGTATAGATTTTTTTAGCTATCTCAGCTACGTGTAATCCTTTTGACCACATAATTATCATCATTTTGATATTTTACCTTCCTCTAACATTTAAAGGGTGGTGAAACTTATTTTCAAGTCTAGCTTGAAGAGAAAAAAAGCAACTTTAATGTGGTGACAGTGGGGGAGGGGGGTTGTCAACTATAGTGGCCTATACCAACTCTCACTGTAAATCATGGATAAAACTTGAGGGAAAGGTACAATTTGTATAGCTAGCAAAGTTAAATCCAGATAAGTCACTGCGTTGATGAGCAAGGTCTCACTGTGATGTTATGAATAATTTAGAGACAGCAACTTCTCATAGGATTAAAAAAATCAGTCTCATAAATAATAATGAGACATCGACGCACCATAGAAGTACTATCGTCCGTTGCTAGGTCACCATCTGTGACATCACTATGTAGTAGATTTTACACCTTTAAGGGCGTCTGCCAAATGTAATGTAAATGTAAATAAAACCAGAAGAATGAAAAATAATGGAAAAAATCTAATTATAATTTTTCCTACAGTTAAAACTTACCGATACTTATTAATTTTAAATGCTATTTAACACACAGTAATTTTAAAAGTCTCACAAATCTAATTTAGATTTTAATGACCCATTATGGACTGCCACCTTATCGTGGTGAGGGGGTTTGAGTACCCGAAGGACCCTAGG
>JAOTQW010000022.1:7660382-7675062 GCA_026260075.1 Sisor rabdophorus
GGTATAGAAGATGAATGAATGAATAAATGAATACATCTTCCAAATTTTTGAAATTAAAATTGACATACAGTCATGGCTGAAAGTGTTGGCATGACCTGAATTTTTTTTAGAAAATGCACCCAAGAAAATTGCAATTGAAATTGCAAATGTTTTGTAATACATGTTGCATTGGAGTAGCACAAAAAACTTTTTTTTAAAATAATTTTACCTAAAAAAAAAGGGCCAGTCAAAAAAAAGCTTTTGCTTATTTGAATTTACCTGTGACAAGTAATAGGTGTAGGCAATTTTAAACGTTACATCTGCCACAGCATAAAGAACAGAAAGAGAAAAGAACTGTCTGAAAACAAATATCAACAATATTAAACATGCAATCTTTGAAGATCTCTAGAAATAATCTTGTAATCTTACAAGATTATTTCTAGAGATCTTCAAAGATTACATGTTTAATTGCAATATTTTTCAATTATGCATTTCTGGATAAATTTCAGGGGTGTACTTTCAGCCATGACTGTATATGTTAATTTTTCCAATTTGAGAGATGTATAAAGTGCAATATTTTACTTGATATTATTTAATATGTAAAACTGAGCCTTGCAACTTAACTTTAACGAATCTTACAAAGATCACATCAGATTATGATATGTGTTAATAATTTAAATATAAATATTTGTACAACCAGAACATGCAACACAGAGCTTTAAATAATAGTGCAGATGTGGGATTATCCTCTTCTGTACACAATCTAGCCAAAATCATTTAGCCCAACACACCCATTTTATGTTAAGCCTAGATGATTTTGTTTCTAATGCTATCTAATCTGATGCTCACTGCATCACTACTGCATCTACATTTAATCACTGAATGCTTTTTCTGAGAACTGGAACGCTTGAGTACAGCCTTGACGTCTCACGCAACACCGTTATCTTTGTCCTGCTTTGCTGGCTGCATATGACAGAGGTTTAAATTGATTGAATACAACTTCAATTCAGCCCATGAGCTAATTACTAGAAAGCTGTGGTGCTAAGTTTCATGGAAAGGAAGAGTTTAAATGATGCATCCTGATGGTGTTCTGGGACACAGAGAATAACAGGAAGCCTAGGAACACGGTGGAAGGGCATTTGTCCTAAATGCTTCACCACACCCTTCAATGCTTTTTGCTATGTTGGAGTCTGACAATAGCAGCTTTGATGCTTCTGGCTTTTCTTTCTTCCACCTTTCATTAGGACCCTAAATGCCCTCTTATTGCATATATCACAGCAGTAACCTTGAATCAGGCTGGTCTAAAATGCTGAGACACACTTAACAACCCCCAGGCTTTAGAAATAATCAAATTTTCCAGACCTGCCGGGACATCGATAGAGTTTCAGTGACTGTAATTCCTGCACTGCGGTACCATTTGTGGAAAGGGAGAAAAAAAAGAAATGCTCCCAACAACAGTCTTCATTACCATCAATTCTACTACACTAAATTATAATTATGTGTTATTTTGGTCAGCTTAAAAGCTCTCAGATGCTTTTCATGTCAGGTTCATATATCAAGGATTGTATACCAAAAATCTTATGTAAATATTGTAATTTTTTAAAATAAATAAATCCATGCCTAACCTAATTCAATATTTTTTTCCCTAAACCTGAGAAGGCATTACAGGGTGCCTCGAAAAAAAACCAAGGCTCTTGTGGCCGTATCAGGAAGATTGACAAGTATGCGCCTAAGACATGACCTTACCCAGTGCACGCACAGCAGGGAGCACAGCAACTGCCAGGCCATTTAAGGACACAGGACCACCAGTAGATATATATCACACTGGTTTGAGGACTATGACGCTGTTGTGCTATTTTATTGTTGTTGATTTGTTAACAAATACAGCATACCCTCTGCGTATTTCTTATGGTGGAAATAGGCTGGGTGTGTACTTTACGTCTGCCTGCTTTAGCTGTGGTGCAGTGACCTCTTAAGTGCACTTCTCCTATCATTAAGACTACGGCTGAAGCACAACTGTTGCTGTCAGCAGAGCAGCCCTGCAGCTATATTTTCACATGTTCAGGATTAAAAAAGAAGGCTCAATCAACTAAATATTATCCACCTATATATATCTTAAGATTGAATTAAATGTAATTAAATAAAAAAACGTTTTAGGTTTTGTATCGTTTGTTGGTTTCTTAAGCTAATATGTCAGATTGTAAGAGCAAAACAATAACAAATATAATTACAAAATTGTAGCCAGCGCCTCATGGAAAATGACAATATATATATCACAAAAAGTTACAATACAATACAACACACTGCCATAATTTAAAACATTATAAATAGCTATACACAACAATAAATTATTGTTAGAGACAGTTAATGTCAGGGACAACTACAGGATTGGAGGAGGAAGTCATTTGACATGCGCTGAGGGTTTTAATTTATTATTAGCATAATCATAAATAATTTTAAAAGTATCAATACTAAGGGTTAGAATATTAATATTATTGCAGAAATATTAAATTAAAAAAAATATTGCAATAATTTGCTGTTCCGCTATTTTTGCACAGTCCTATCCATCAGAGAATATGGACATAACGCTAGTAAGAATAAAAAGGTAATTCAACGTGAATGAATACGAATCACTGCTCAATATACTATATAATGTTGGCCTATTTTTACCTGGTAATGGCTGTATTTCTGAAGAAATATTATTTGTATCTATTCATTTGATTGCACATTTATGTTCAAATAACTATAAATTTTAATGAAAAATATAGGCAAATGTAAATGAATACAAATGTAAATTTTTTACTTACTAAATGTTCAGTTAACTAAGATACATTATAGTCTTCTGACTATATTTAAGTAATCTGAATTTTCCACAAACAGAAGTGATCAAAAATATCGATTTAGACACATTTGTCTTAACGTAGATTTATTTTTCCACAGTTAAAACTCTACAGCTACTCTAGGTGTCTGTAAGTTGCTTATCTGTTAGAGTAATGATTTTTACACTTTAAGTACTTTTGCTTCATTTAGAGTCCCATTAGCATCCAACACTAAAGCAAAGATTTATATCTCCAAATTTATTTGCTTAGGTACATAATTTTGTTGTTTAAATTAATATTAATCCTGCATTTCATATTTGTTGCAGGACTGAGTGTGCCTTTGAATCCTGTATACATTATGTACTGTATGTAAGGCATAGCGAGCTGTACTATTATAGGAAAATATTTCAACCCAGGTGACACAATACACAATCTTTACTGTACAGCATAAAATAAAGCAGAGCACAATGAAGTAGCACACATCTAAGCTACTTAATTAAAATATAATACGAAATACAGAGATGGCTTTTCATAACACAGCAATTATCATTTTTATTTATTTATGAAAGAGGTACAATCTTCTAGAGTATAGTGTAGTAAAGGTTTATGAAAATTTCTGTCATCACATTCATTTCCTCAGCCTTGTATTTTTTTACTTAATCTATATATATAGGGCAAAATAATACTAATAAAACATGCAGCTTGTAACGGTACCAAGAAACCCAGAAAGTGCTGACATATGAAACTTGTCCGGTGAATGTAAAATTATTGTCTGCATGAAAACTATTATATATAAATAAAACCTTTTTTGTATTTAGATGTAGACTACAGTATGTATTCTATATGTGCTATTTGTTACTTTATTTTATAAGCATGAAATATATTACTTTAGATTGGGATTAAATAAGGATGTGATATGCGATTGGATGCTAAATAATGCGATATTCGCTATGCAATAATAATATGCAAAAATCAACAAATGTTTTCAAACACATGTTTTCAAACACATATAGCTGTGTTGAGACTATTTCTAAAACTTTGTGTTCATAAAACTAATTAAAAGTTCTTTATTTTAACACTAAATCCTCAGCAGCAGTGGCAGGTGCCCCAGGTTTATCAATAACAATATATTGAAATAATAATTTCAATATATTGTGCAGCCCTACTTTAAAATTACTTTAAAAATACATATAGCAGGTCAACAGCATGCTGGTGTAAATTCATGATTATGTATGCAGTTTTTATACCTGTATAAACCAAAAATAAAATAAAAAACCCCAAAACTTAATAAAACTTAAATTCTGATATATTTTTTGATATAAATATGTGATACATTAAAAGGGGTGAAAGTGTAGTATAAAATATATAATAAAAACATGTCAGTTTCCATTAGCTCCTCAAAGTGAACTGAAATACCCACAATATAAATAAAGGCCACTCTACGGCAGAGTAATACACACACACACACTGCATTTTTTAAGCAAAGCATTTCCATGTGTAATGTGTACTGAATACCACTGCTACAGTTTTAGTACAAGTAATGCAATCATCTTTGTAAAAGTGATGCAGTAAGCAGACGGTGAAAAAATATGTAAACGTATTGCACAGGACCATTTCTTTACAAGTAGCACCAGAAAGCTCTTTGATTGTATGGTATTTTTATTATAAAAATCATATTTTATAAGAATAAAATTATTCTTATAGAAAGAGAAGGAATATATTTTTTTAATCAGTGGGATTTATTATTACAGAACTTTGCCTGCATTTGCAGTATAATTTTTAAGTAGTTTAAGCAGAGGAATACTTTAGCTAGGAAAGATGGGATCAGAGTGCAGGGTCATCCCTAAAGCTGGAAGAAATTTAAATGCCTTGCCGAACAGACCAACAAACAGTATTGTGGCTTAAATTCTGATTTATTAAGCAACACTCCAGAGCCTTAACCGCTTGAGCCCCCACTACCTTCTTAAGCCAGTTTATTTCTTTAATTCACTTTGCTTATTGATAGTATAGACTGGCCACTAATCCAAATTAGAAGTCAAGTAGATAACTCTTAGAGACTTTTCTCCTCTATCCCCCACACCCACAATTTATTTTATTATAAAACAATGTTAATAGTGCCAAATTTATAATGTTGGGGTGTTTTGGGGAGGACTTTACAGCTTTTTGAAACTGCACTTTGAGACACCTTGTTTCTAGATGGTGTCATGTAGTGAAATGTAAGAAATGAAAGACAATAAAAAATAAATGTAAGTAAAAAAATTGGAAAGCTTTAAACTAAGGTATGATTTATTAGTGGCCTGAGATTATTTTGGTTTCAATTTTAGCTACATTAAGGCATTAGCTACATTAGTGGTTGAAATTCACACTTGGAATGCCCCCCCCTCCTCTCTCTCCCGATCTCTGTCTCTCTTCCCCCCTTCACTTTTGCTGTCTCTGACTCTCTTCCTCTCCCTTTCTTTCTGGCTTTCTGTTCTCTGTACCTAGTAAATGGGTTTATATCTTTATTAAATTAAAAACAAATGTAATTTTTAAAGTATAACACTGCCAGTATTAAGTTTTATTAGTCTCTTTTTTGTCTGGTGTAGCTTTTTTGTTAAAGAACAAATTCACCTAGAAGGAAGTCTTCCACAAAGTCAAGCCATACAGAGCATCCAAAGAATAAGGCTATAGTTTGATCATTGCTCTTTCTGCTTTTACTACAGTATGTGTTTAAAAGCAGACATGACACATTGGTGTTTCTGCACAACATCCTGAATACCAGTTGAGAATTCTGTAGAGGCACTGCATGTGTGATTATGTGAGTGTGTCCCAGAAATGTCCCCCAACTGATTGTCCTATTTCTTTTCCCCAAAACTCACTTTTACACGCTTTCTCATTTGCATTCAGAGTACAATGCAGGTTTTTCTTTCCTTAACAAAAAAGCCATGCAAAGTAAGCCATTAGGTTGTGATAAGCCTTTGCTTGCTTGTGCACCCCCTTTCTTAACGCTCTCTTTCATTCTGTTTGCTTCGTTCCTGCTTTGTAATTGGTTTTAGGTGATATCGGGTTAATCTCTAGCAGTGGCAGATGCTGGTCATCATTAACCTGCAAGTACCTCCTAAGAACACTTCCTGTACCACTTCTTTATCTCTAATCAATTGATAATGACCAAAAGGTAGCAGGAGGAGAAAACAGATGAGTTAACAGACCTCATTTCATGCAGTGCTGATCTTTTTTTTTAAATGATTTTGGGGTTTCTTTGTTCAGATGCCATGGCTACACTTTGTGCTGCCTGCTGAGGGTAAACACAAAATGAAATACTTTTCCCCTGCCTAGAGCTGAAGCTCATCTTTACTGTCATTACTGGAAAGAAAAGAAAAAGAAACGTTTCTCAGACACCAAGGACCGCCAAGCTGCACTTTACAGTTTTCTAGCTAGTGTGCATATAAGACCCTTTCTCTTTCAGTGAGAAAGTGCATAAGAAAAAGAGACCCTCAGAATTTGTCAAGTGGAATAAATGGACTCATTCATTCACTCTGTATGGTGGAAATGTGTCCACACCACAAACCCAAAGAAAACAGGAATGGGGCACAGCACAGTGATGGAACTATTG
The DNA here is from genome assembly GCA_026260075.1 of Sisor rabdophorus. Classification (NCBI taxonomy): domain Eukaryota; kingdom Metazoa; phylum Chordata; class Actinopteri; order Siluriformes; family Sisoridae; genus Sisor; species Sisor rabdophorus. The sequence continues at coordinate 7,666,773 of JAOTQW010000022.1, forward strand.
AGACGCTACACATTGCCACACACTCTTTGCACTTGAAGAAAATAGCAGATTACCTCTTCATTTTATTTAAGCCCCACTAGGATAGGACTAGATTTACAGGGAGACACTAGAAAATTTCTGGGTCACAGATGTACTTTAAGCATTTAATCCCATCCGAATCTGCATTTCACCCACATGTCCTCTGTAAAAATTCTAGCACTAATTACCTACGTTTTTTTGTGCAAAATCTTAAGCTGCCTGAATGCGAATGTGTTTTGGCCAATGTAAACCATCTCTCGCTAGAGCACCGATAATCAGGTTTCTTCTTTTTATACACCGGTAATGGATAATGGACAAAAACAAAAAGACACAAATTGTATAAACTGTTACTGTAATGCCAGATAGGATTACTTTTAATTCTTACATACCATTTAAATTAAATGTCTTTTTTTTCCTAAAAAATAGTTTTTAAAAATCATGTGCATTATCCCCATTTTAAACACAGACACTTCTGTAATATACACAAAGAACTTAGTTTAAATGTTTAGAAACCTAATCTCATCTAAATAGCACTCAAATTATCTTCAGATTTTTATATACATAATTAACTATAAACTTTACAGTGATACAACTACCATTGTTATGAACAAATCTAGTAATTGGACATATGCGTACAGCTAGTTAATACTAACCAGTCAATAATGTTTATGATTGCCCTCGATTCTACTCATTTTTAAAACAAAGTTACCATCACACTAGGTTTCCTTAACAAAGAGTCAATACTTTTTTTGGCTTTCAGATAATTGCTAAAAATTTTTTTTTTACATTTTTACACATTTTGTTAATAAATTCACAAATAAACATTTTATAAAGTCTATATGCTATCTTTTGGGGGGAACAATAATTAGGCTACAAATGAACATAACAAAACCTAGTTTTTTAACTTTTCATTTATATGACATCAATGTAAGCTTTTACCTTCTTCTATCCTCCCAGCTCTAAGTTTTAGTTTGAATAATTTATAAGAATAAGGCAATATAATATAATATAAAATAATAATATAAACAAAGAAGTAGTAGATTTACAATTTAATTGCCATTTGGCAGATGCTCTTATCCAGAGTGAATGACATTTATCTCATTTATACAATTGAGCAATTAGGGGTTACGAGCTATGCTCAGGGGCCCAACAGTGAGAATTTTGGTGGTGAAGCAGTCGAACATCGATAATGTCTCTAATATCTTTTGCAGTGTCATTTTAGCAAACACCCTTTTCTGGGCATATAAAGACTAAAAACATAAATTAGTGAATGATTATCAGTGAGATTTTACTGAAGTATTTTATTTTATAATTAAGTCTTAATTAACCAAATTAAGCACTCTTGTTCGATTTGCGAGCAAGGGGTCTTTCTGTGCGGAGTTTGCATGCTCTTTCAGCGCTTGCGTGGGTTTACTCCAGGTACTTCAGTTTCCTTCAACAATCAAAAAATATGTACATTAGGTTAATTGGTGATTCTAAATTGCCCATAGGAGTGAGTGTGCGTGTGTGATGGTTCGTCTATCGTCTAGGCTCCAGCAGACTCTCGTTACCCTAAGTTAGGGAAAAAGCGTTAAAGAAGATGAATGAATAATTGAATTAATGTATTTAGCACTGTTGGTTAGCTTTGGCAGGCCATAGATTTTAGCTGTTTATTCACTACAACCTCACTTGTATATTTGGACACTAACCAAGCTTTTCAGTGAGATTATGTGCCCCATAGTACAAAGAAATTTTCACTGTTGTTTTCACCCACATACTATTAATAAAAATGTTTTATTTATATAGTGCCTTTTAGAGCTCAAGGGCACTTTACAATAAATATAAGAAATGAGAGCATAACATCAAACAATAAGGAAAAAATCAAAAAGAAAAAACAGAAAGTAATATTTAGACAAGCAGGAGTAAACTTATGAAAAGTAACATTCTGAAAACAGCTTTTTAAGCAGTAATTTCAAATCAGAGAAGTTTCTGAAAAGCAAAGTTATTTCGGAAGAGAGTTTCATAATTTAGGGGCAACAACACTGAATGTACTGATTAAGGAAGGGTGATACTGCGGGAAAGTGAGAGTCAGGGGACATCAATGAATGAGTTGAAGAATAGAGAAATAATATATTGCTTTAAAAATAAGCAATATATGCCAAACTTTCGAAAACAACAAAAATATTTTGGCAAAATATCCACAAGGTGTAACATTTTTATACTTGTACTCAGTCTTTAAAGAATTTTATCCATGCATCCATAGACACAAGTGTAGTGAGCTGATAAACAATATTCGAAAGAGTTGCTAATGTGGAATAGTATTGACATTTTTCATACTGGAACATATTGTTAGATCATTGATTCGGCAAAAGTTAAACAATGCAGATAAAAAATTTAACAAAAATGAGCAATATAAAATGAGCATAATGATCCCTGTTTAACATGTCTGGTTTTATTTTATCGATCAGCTATTTTTTAAAATAGTTATTAGTAATAATAAAAAATGTGTCTAATTGACTTAATTATTTACCACAATAATTTTCTTTTGCCAAATCATTATAATTTACTGTTCTATTTAATATAGTAAAGGTCAAAATCGAGTTTTTGCTTTAAATTCTATAGTAAAGGGCGGCACGGTGGCCTCAAAACAAGAAGGTTCTGGGTTTGAATCCGGGGCACGTAGTCTTTCTGTGTGGAGTTCTCCCGCTCTTGCGTGGGTTTCCTCCGTGTACTCCGGTTTCCTCTCACAGTTCAGGAGTAAGTGTGAGTGTGTGTGGTTGTGTGTAGCCCTGCGATGGACTGGCGACCAGTCCAGGGTGTACCCCTTGCCTCTTGCCCTATGTGCGCTGGGATAGGCTTCAGCAGACCACCGCTACCCGGAGCTCGGGAATAAGTGGGTATAGAAGATGAATGAATGAATAAATATTCTATAGTAAAGTTACTCCACAATAGTAATTTTTATAATTTTTATAATAATTTTTTTAGATAGGCATTGGATAAGACCAGGGCAAGAAGTAAGAATACTCTCTTGTAGGTCTTTTTTATAGGACACAAGTGGACACAAAGCATGGAAGCAAAGTCTCTTTCAAAGCATAAGAGAGCCAGCAAACCCCCACACCATAGGCAACAGGCTACGCTTAGCCCTGTACTGTTATTCCTATTGTGCCACATATTTAGTCGACATGTCGAAGAATGTAGTGAGTAATGACTCATCCTCCCACAATTTCTGCACTTTTTATATCTTCAACCTGCATTTGGCATTCACAGGTTTTCGCTCTAATACCCCAGCCTATGTAGTTGCTGATAGATTTCTCATGCTGACAGCCTAATCACACTGTACATTTTTGGTCACCTAAAGAATTTTTCTACAGAACAGTATTCCTACATTTCCTTAGGGCTTTTGTCCACCATCTCCAGCACTAGTGGTCTTTTACATAAATCTGAATGTCATTGTTTCTGCTGCTAACACGTATGTCTAGAGGTTTCTATACCTTGCAATATATACTGCACGAATACTCAATAAACGCTTCTACTAATTAGAATTTAATGTCTGTAATGTGCCTAAAATTATTAACCTGCTTTACTAACAAGTAGCTAAATTGATACGAGAAGTAATCTGTTTAATTTGATGGCAGATAAGGTACGATGGCATTAAATATTATTATGTCCCTGAGAGTCACCTCAGGCATGGAGCTAGTACCTAATGCACTGTTTATGCTAACACCAGTAATTTTAAAGACTCAGAAAAAGCAGGAGAACAATAACAGACATCGATTCTATAAGAATCATTGTTTCTATAAGAACATGTTTTGAAGGTTATGAATAATTACCTCTTGATTTCAATCCAGAATCAAGTCTAAAGTATTTGTCTTTAGTACACTGTACACTCCACACACTATGCACTGTACACTCCACACACTATGCACATATTTTACCTAATCTTCAAAGAGTGTTCCGTTTCAAGCAACTCTTACACATTCCCACACGTTTTCACACGTAAACTAACCTCTTAAATATTAAGCTATGCCACCTCATACTCAGCATGCAGCAGCTCGGGTTCATAGCCAGCAGCATTGCTGACACATTCCACACAAGGCTACTGTTTGACTTACCTCTCATATTCCTGGTTGTCATGGTCACAGCGAGCATCCTTGTGCTTTTCCCAGTCCTTGCCGTGACGGCAGGTCGTTAAGGATATGATGTCTTTGCCGTTATGGATATGATGCAGTGCATTCCGTGTGTCAGACCCAATCCCTGTTAGGTAACGTTTTCCTTTAAACATAAGTAAATATTTCCTTTTTGGCGGCACAGTGTTGCGCAGTAACCACCCGCGCTCACCGCCTTTCTGTGGATGTTCTTTAGAGAACAAAGGAATGGAAATGTCAAAGCCAGGCCGGAAATGCTCAGTGTTTAGACTGGCCTTGGCCAAGATGGCCTGACCCATGTTAAAACCCAGGTCCTCCGTATAGTTTGGCCATGTGCCTGAGTAAAGATTGAAGACCACATGGTTGCGTCCATCATTCCATAGTGGGTAGCCACGGATTCGCTCGTCAACGTTAGGGACAAACTGTGTCGAAAGCTGGTCACGATCCAGTGTGTCAATGCCCAGCACGAACAGGCAGGCCTCGCGTGGGTCTGAAGTGTAGTACCTAGACTCTTCCACCGAGGCCAGGATTTTGCGGTAGCTTTCCGAAACATGATCACTTTTTTCGGTTGGGTATACATACACGCGAAAGCCATCGTGCTCCTGACAGCGACTGAAGTCAAAGCAAGTCTCCATTCGACAGTGGCTGTCCTTATAGATGCTGTTCCAAGCCTGGCTGCGCAGTGCAGGAGATTCACCAGGCCCTTCCACACTCTGCAGCTCTGCATGGCTGGCATAGGCTGGTAAAAGGGCTCGATCCAGCCAGTCAGGCCATGGGCGTAGAACTTCAGCCCTCCTGCGCGTTACCAGGCCTAGGAACCGCTCATGTAGGCTACCCCAATAAAAGAGCAGCAGCCAGCAGCACGTACACAAACCCAGCAGCACATACTTCTTGCGCGCCTGCATGAGGCTTTCTCACTTTCCTTCAGCTCTCCAGGTCTCAGCTGGGGGCTTCAGCAAGGGGCAGACGCGGTGGGGGAAAAAGACCCAAGCTCTGGCATAGCTCCCTTGGCCACTGGTCCATTAGAAGTAGTAGGAGCTACAGCATTTACTTGTCTCCTTTCTGGCTTTTAGACTCTCTAGCTGGAACTTGCCGGAACAGCAGTGTGTGGTCCGCGTCCTGCCGGCCAATGAAAGTGGTGAGGGACAAGTTCTCTTCACTCTCCAGTTTCCTCATGGCTCACTATGTCCTTCTGTGCAATCCTAGCAAAGACATCAACAGCACGAATGACTAAATAGCCTTCTGTTTATTAAGTCTAGCAATGACACTTCTGTCACTTATAAAATGCTTCATTTAAATAAATATTTACTTTAGGTAAAACTGTCGCTATTAAGAATTCTTTATTATTTTAAATAACACTAAATATGCTGGAAATTGCGTATGTAATGAAAGATATGTAAAGATAACAATGGAGTTTTAAAAGTACAAGACACTAAATCTAACCCACCAGGCAAGACAAGAACACTCGGTAGACAATAAAATATACATAATGTGTACAGTAAAAAAATGGTGGCTTAGTGGTAAAGATGTAGCAGGTAGAATGATTTTTTCAGTTCTAAGTATGAAATAAATTTAAGATGAGCTCAACAAGGGTGTCTGCTATATAACCAAAACATAACGTACATTTAATATACAAACTGCCTCGAAAAGTATACGTTAGAAAGCTTTTTGTTGTTGTTTACAGTATCAAAATCTACGTCCAGCAAACACTCGGTAAAACATTTCTAGTGAGCACAAAAGAATGTGTGTGCAAGCATACAGCCAGGCTTGATTTGAAATGGATGCATGTACACTGGTGGTCTGCTGTTGACACACACACTGGCCTAGTGTTTGGCCTAAGCATGCTAAACATGAGCCGCGCAGAGATAGCATCAAACTCTATCCAAGCTTCACTGAAACAGAGTCCAGTAGAGCCAAGTGTGTGTGTGTGTGTGTGGGTGGGGGGGGGTAACGAAACAAATCAAGACCAAGCAAGCTGGGAAAATAAATTCGTCTTTATGAGCGTGGTGTACGTTACTCTTTGGAAAGACTAGTCTTTGTGTTTGGTATGAAAACATGCTGCAGGTTTAAGGTTGCGCTGTTTGCCAAGTAACCCCTCTTCCTTCATCTTTTTAACCTCCTCCATGTGTGGATGTATTTGCGGGTGTCTATGCATGTAGCACGTCACAGAGTCGGTCAGTGTTTTTTCAGCCAGGTTATACACAAAGGCAGCTTTCAGGTTGTACCTGGCTTCTTTAGGTTTTGCTTTTTACCTTGCTTTCGCTTCCTTGTTAATTCTTCGTTTCTCATAAATACTGTTCTTTCCTATAAAAGTGCTACATCATTAGCCGTTACCCCTACTACTTTGCTGAGACTAATGTGGTGTGTGGGATTAAAAAATAGGGCTAGTTATTCATACAATTATGATCATTCCGATTATTCTGAATACTTTCCAAATATGAAATGCATTATGTAGTGTAGATTCATTTATATTTCTTGCAAAACAAATCCAAATATTAGAATCTATTTTTGTGTATGTGCAGGAGCTGCATATGTATGAGGCTGTTGAAAGTGACCTAGATTACATTTATATATTCAGACATTTATTAATAAATGCTGTCTGTTTAAATGCGAGTCTTTTATTCGAATAGCTTATAGTATATGGAGCTGTTTAGTTTTTTTAGATATATTTGTATTTATTGGTCATTATAATGTCACTAATATTATGTAGATGTTATAATATATAAAGATGAAGTTGATCCTGATGCTTCTAGGATGCTTAACATAATGATAATCCAATGGAGAGCACATCACTTGTTTTTCGAATTTGCATTTAGATTAGGTTTAGATTAGAATGCAGCAGGAAGACAGTCCTGTCATTTATTTTACGTCTGTAACCATAGATGTTAATGAAGGTTTCTTAAAATAATTGTTTAATTTTTGGTTAATACTTGTTTACAATTATCAAGAGATGAAATATATCTGACTATAAAATGTTAAGGAAATCCATAGCCATAAAAAAAAATCAGATATTAAGTTGCCATTCCGGCAGTCATCATTTTTCCCATGTGTTTCAGTTTTGGCAGCTGTAAATAAGAAATTACCCACAGCTGGCTAAGAAAAAGAAACCAACTGTCACAACATCCTTTATCATTGTAAGGTCAACATGTACAAGGGTCTTAATCATTTATTTACCTTATTTGATATAAAGAGCAATTATTAAGCTGTCATGCCATTTGTAAGAAAACTGCAAATATAACATATCGCTCGCTTCATGAGGCCCTGTTTAAAATCAGGTTATTTCCTATTATATAGCATGTGAAAGTGAGTAAGCAAGCCAAATCCTTAGTATTCAAAATACAGTAAGTGAAGTACACTGTACACTGTACTATTCCCGATGCTACAAGAGAGACGACTCGTCATATGATGGAAGTGATGAAAAGTAGCAACGCAACCTTTGTTTTCTTAAGGTTAAAATTTAACTTGTTAAAGATTTAATAATTTAAAACATTATTCAAGTTCAGATTGGGGTGGTACAGACGGTCACCTTACAGCCGAAGGTTCCCGGGCAAGGGGTCTTTCTGTGCAAAGTTGTGCATGTTCTCCTTGCTCTTGTGTGGGTTTACTATGGGTGCTCTGGTTTCCTTCCACAGTCCAAAAACATGTACATTATGTTGATTGGTAACCCCAATTGATTGGTAAATTTCCATTAGGAGGGAGTTTGACTGTGTGTGTGGAGATGTGACCTTGTGATAGACTGGTGACCTTTCTATGCTTTTTTATGTGTGCTGGGACAGGCTCTAGGAGACCTCTGTGACCCCGAGTTAGGGAATAAGTGTGTATAGAAAATGAATTAATGAATGAATAAACTTTAGATTGGTGCTGCTGTATGACGTTGTATGTCATGTAACAATATTAAATTGGTGGATGTTGTATGTCTACATTTTTTTACTACTCTTCATTATATAATATAGAATATGTTCAAAGAAGCTTTTAGAAGTGATGGTAAAATTGCACTTTTTTAAACTTTTAAAGGGAAGCATTTTTGCTGCTGTGACTTTGGATTTGTCATGTGACAATATCAGAATGGCAGATGTAACCTATAACTATACTATGTAGATTTTTTTTTAATGGTCAACAATTACATACTTGTAGTTTCATTTCATCTT
>JAOTQW010000022.1:7696389-7707346 GCA_026260075.1 Sisor rabdophorus
AGCAGACCCCCGTGACCCCGGATTCGGGAATAAGCGGGTAAAGAAGATGAAATGACTGAAATGTAGACATACAAATAGAGTGATGTGATCCAGGCTGCAGTAAGATAAAAACATCCCATTTTTTTAAAATGTCGCTCTTTTAAAAGTTCTTTGTGGGTTCTTCTATTTTTCTTCAATACAAAAATAGAGGAGCACCTTTTGTGTTTTTTTTCTTTTCTTCAGCAAGAATTTTAATCTGTTGCTGAAACTTCCTTGCTGTAAAGGAGAGCGCAGCTGATGGTTGGTTGGCTTTGAAGAGAAGGAAAAAATTTCCATGCATTTTTAGGCGTGATATTGTGACGTGACATGTTAGTTATATTCCCTTTTAGCTAAAAAAAAGCAATTGTACTGTTTCATTTACAGCATTTGGCATTTAACGCTTTTATAAAACTGTGCAATTGTGGGTTAATCACCTTTCTTGGGGGGCCAAGCAGTGGCTACTTGGTAATGTGAAGCAAACCCAGATCTTCCAATTAGCAGTCCAACATCTTTTATATGTTTACTCACTCTGTGAAATTATTTTTCTCCCAAAGTATTCAGTTTGTTGGTTTCACATCACCAGTGGATCTAGTAGTGTTATTTATGGTAAAAAAAGTACAATAAAAATGTACTTTTGTTTATTTCTATTGTCCTGATTCTGGAATTGCTTAGTTCCATTTTTATACTAATTACACCAATTCGGGGCTGCACTTTATTCAACTGTCAACTGTTGAGCATTTCTTGCAATCATTTTGAATTTCTCAAGACAAAATCACATTTGTTCTGTTGCAAGACTAGATTTTAATCTTACATTGTATTTGCTTAAACAAATCCAAATAAGGAACAAAACACTTGAAACCTAAAAGCATTTGTTTAAGGGGACATTAAAGGGGCTGAGTTCTTAAGTGGCGAAACAAGGGGGCTATGTTTCTAGACAAATATTCATGCTGTACTTACTTGCACTCTTTTTTCCCTTTTAGATATTGGTCATGGCTGCACAGTCCTCATCCTCCACAGATGATTTGTACCTAGAGGAAACGGGGTCTGGAGGATACCCAGAGGATGACGATGACTTTAGCTCTGGATCAGGCTCAGGTAAAACGTTGCAGTTTTAAAAACCAACAAATAATCAAACATTAACAGGTGATGTTTTACTTGTATGTATTATGAGACTTAGTTTCCAGCTCACAGGGCTCTGGGATGTTGTATATTTTTCCTGATTAATTTGTTTTTTTAGGTGCTGGTGAAGAAGAAGAGGTGATTGTTACAGTAAACACGCTATTCATAGCACCCAAAGCAAAGCCCACACAGGACACCACCAAAGTTTTCACACCCAAAGAGGAGACTTTCACAGGTCGGAAATGGGACCACACAAGAGAACAGCCCAGACAGCCGGTCAGGACAGAGGTTGGTTTAAAGCTCAAGCAATATCCCTTTTAGAAGGCTACATTTTAGGCTTTTCAGTACTGGGCTGTGGAATTCTGTTTAAAATGTTGTGTATTTTTTTTTAACTTCACAATTAGACATGCCAAACATAAGATGAGCTGCTTTATCAGAATTATAATTATTAATTATCATGATTGACAATATTTTTACTAAACACATTTTATTGGATTTTCTTCTAGGAAGTTTACCCATTATGTAGATGTAATTCTGTGTTTACATGTTTGCTTAGAACAAACTGTACCTTCTCTCAATTAACTGCAAACATTTACAGCAAGGTTTTTAAACTTGTTTATATAAAAAGGTTAAATAGAAATGTACATCAGATGTGTTTTGTTTATAGTTTTTTTAATCAGTTTCCTGAAGCTGCTGTAAATCTAATTATAGCATATTAAATATTAACTTTACAGTGTTGAAAAGAAAAGAATTATAACAGGATAAGACAAGGATAATGTCCATGAATTATTATATTTGGAAATAGACTGACTGACTGACTGACTGATTTATTGATTGATTAATCGATTGGTTGATTAGTAGACTGACTGACTGACTGGTAGGTTAACTAACTGACTGGTAGGTAGATATACAGACAGACTGTTAATTAAACAGACAGATAGATTCTTTATTCCCCAGTTATAATTATGACTTTCTGGTAGTATTCATGTGTGTGATGGTGTTCCTATCTTAAATACAATCTATTTGAATTAATTTAAATGCACAAATAAGGAATAACAGTGCGTTAGTGATGTTTTTTAATGTATGCTTTCTTGCTTATTTTTAACTTAGGTTAAACAGACTGGCTTGTTTAATTTTTAAAACCCAAACAATGTCTTTTGTGTGTATCTGTATCTATAAACTAATATACTACAAAATAAAGCAGAAATCATATTATTTCATTGGAGAATTGGACATGTATATTTTAATCATGCTGAACTGTGTGCCACATAAAAGGTCACATTAACATGGGAATGTATTGGCAATAGCATGCGTAGATGCTTTAGCTGCACATTACATGTGTGAAGATAATAAATTATTACAGGATAATACCGTGGAATTGTAATTAATTAAAAAGAAAAAAACACAAACCTACCAGTCTAAATTAAAACAACCAGCAGACTCCCTGTGAATTATTCATTAGAAAACTCATTAGACTAAGAATGCATGCAATAAAGCTTTATTAAATGATTAATATAGATGCCTTTTGAAATAAAATACAAAAATGGTATATAAGCAAATCTACAGAATAGAAGTACATCTGAGAGTCTAAAACAGAACTGATTGCTGACAATTTGCCTCATTCTAATGCCAGTTTCTCTTCTCCTATAAAGGCTCCGGTTCCCGTCACGGTAGATGTACGTAGAAATCCAGTCGCCGGGACCACCAGCTCTCCTCGCTCTCCTCTGGAGCCCTACGAGGTGCACTCAGAAAACCTCTTTCAGAGGACAGAGGTTCTGGCAGGTATGTATGGCAGATTTACAGTATGTTCACTTTTACTATGTAAAATAAAAAACACTGCAACAAAACATCGATAAATGATTTAATGGTTTGCACAAAAAAAGACCTGCTTATCTTTTCATAAAGTTTTATCCGCCTGCTTCTTAGTTTACTATTAATGGTTAATCTCACCTGATTTTGAGCAGAAAACCTATGATCACCTATGTTTTTTGTTTTATTGCTATAAAAATCATGTTTTTCAACTGTACAAAGTGCTTCTATATGCACAAAGTGCTGCTATATACTCTTATTCCCTAATTCGGGGGCACAGGGGTCTGCTGGAGCCTATCCCAGCACACATAGGGCAAGAGGCAGGGGTTCTCCCTGGACAGGTCGCCAGTCTATCGCCGGGCCACATACAGACAACCACACACACCTACATTCACTCCTTTGAGAAATTTAGAGTCACAAATCAACCTTATGTAAATGTTTTTGGATTGTGGGAGGAAACCGAAGTACCTGGAGGAAACCCACGCAAGCGTGGGGAGAACATGCAAACCCCACACAGAAAGACCCTGTGCTCGGGATTCCAACCCCGGACTTTCTTGTTGTGAGGCGACTATGCCAACCACTACGCCACCGCACCGCTCTTATCTTAAAAATGTAATCACTTAAAATTATTAAAGTGCATAAACATACAGTAAATACTAGTTAATATTTTTGTTAGTTAAAATACTTTTACATAAAAGTTTTATTGTAAACTACTGAAATGTATTAAACTTGACATACCTTTAAAAAACACATTTAACTAGCTTATATTTTGTTACTAAAAAGTTTTGTTGTAGAAGTTTTGTTAGATTTTGTTGTAAACTACAGAAACAGTGGATAAACATCCATTTAAAAAATATTCAACAGTTTTAACCACTAGCATGTTACCTAAATTACAGTTTACTAATAAGACCTATATTTAAATCTAGTTTTAATTTAAGTAGTTTTTAAAATATTTTGTTATTTAAAACGGAACATTTAACCATACTATTTTGTAAAAATTACCATAAAATACTATAAAAACGAATCAGTGGATTAACATACATCAGAACGTTGCCTATAAAAAGTTAATAATCATTTTTGTTATTGAATATAAAACAATAACACCTGCCCAGGGTGTACCCCTCTTGCATTTTACCCTTCGGAGAGCTGGGTTAGGCTCCAGCACAACCGTGTGACCCCGAATTACTGAATAAACAGGAAATTTTATTGTAAACTACAGAATTATAATGAAGTTGATAAACATAATTGCATTTAACTAGTTACATTTTTATCTTATGATTAACTAATAAAATTTTGTAAAGTGGAAATATATATAATTATATATATAATTATAAAATATGTATAATTTTATTTTTGTTTTTTTACCTTAAAATTGTATTCCAAAGAAAGAATTCATAAATTTTATATTTGATTACATTTTCTTGCAGGAGTGCAGTTTAACTATTGCTTTTTCATTTGCTTTCATAGAGAATAGCTACTGCTAAATCTTAATGGTTTAATTTAATGTTATTCTTTTGTTTTTGTAAAGTATCTTAATAGTAATCGCTGGATTTGTTAACTTTATGCATTTTACTGTTGCTTAAACAAAATATCAGCCTAAACCTGGATACCATCTGGATACCAAACCTATTCCACCTCAGACATTAAAATGAAAAGAAAACAATGAACAGTTTCACAGACTATTAACTAAACAGTTTCATCATGTTTACATCCAGAGGGAAAATATTAAAAGCGACTTAACTCTGCTCTGCTCTAAGTAATACGTTGTAGCAGACAAGCTTTGCTGTGTGGGTCAACAGACTGCTTCCTACTTCCTCCACCTTACTTTTGCTCTTTTCCCCTTAAAGGCAGTTGTGGATTTCTTTTTTATTTAATTCGGCAATTAAATGGGGCTTATCTGAGAATAAGTTTGGACTGCTTTAGAGGAACGTTGAATAAGTACACACACACACACACAAAGCTTTCGCCAACCTCGCATTTATTTCTTCTTGCCTTACAGCCGTCATTGCAGGCGGAGTTATTGGATTCCTCTTTGCCATCTTCCTCATCCTCCTTCTGGTTTACCGCATGAGGAAGAAGGATGAAGGCAGCTATGATCTTGGTGAAAGAAAACCCTCTGGTGCGGCATATCAAAAAGCTCCTACCAAGGAGTTTTATGCATAGACTCTCCCTTTCTACATCTGTCTCCTAAGCTAAACTTCATCAGTGACAGCAGCGACGGTCCTAAAGCGACAAACGACACAAACACGTTCAAGTAAAAATCTAAACTACAACAGCAAACGAGGAACATAAAATAAAATAAAGAATGCTTTTGTGTAGAGTATTGTAATTCAGACCGTATCTTTTTCTTTTTCCTTTTTTAATAAAATTAAATGAAATTAAAAAAACCCAAATGATTATGGTAAAGCTCAGTGTATTTAAACTTCTATTGTGTACTATTTGAAAAGATTGAGAAAAAACACCCATAAAATCTGTAAAGGTGAAATTTTTCATCCATCTTCGGTCAAAGAAGAAGTTTTTAGTCGCTGACTACTTTTTAACTGTAGCAGTATGTATTTGTAAAGAAAAAAATATATATAATACTGGTTTGATTAGAATTGTTCTTTTATTCAGCATTAATTTGTTCTAGCATGTCTAATGTTGATGTTAGAAAGTGTTTTTTAACTTATCCTTTCTCTGGTATTGAAAAACACCCTTTCTTCATGTTTCATGGATTAACCGTAATCCTTCAGTGTAAATGTTCATGCTGGTTTTGTTTGTTTTCATGTCCACTTGATCAGGTTTTAATGTTTTTTTTTAGTAGCTTTAGCTTCTTATAATATGACATGGATTGGTCGGTAATTGGACTTGACCCAAAATCAAGCTCTGATTTCTACTTATTTTATCCCTTTCGGTACATGTCAGTGCTTGTCAAGTGTTTGACTTCGAAATCCCCCTCTCATTTATCACTCTTGCACCGTTACACGCCGGTTTGGACACTAATGTCAGTTTAGTTTGCTATGACTACCAACTCGAATGCCTGGATCCACTATGAATATTTTTTTTTCAATCTATTCATGTGGAAACCAATTGCTTTTGGCCTTGACATCAGTCATATCTGCTGAGTTATCTTCAGGATTACAAAAAATCCTGATCAAATAGTGTATTTATGCATAAACTGGCATTACTTAGGCTGAATGGATGAGGCTGCTTTTCCTAGTTTATTTCTCTCTCGAAGATGTGACATCTGTAACTATGGCCCCAGACACACGAGAGGCTTTTCAATGCTTGCATTCATTTTGTCTCTGGAACGATCCATGCCAAACTGTACTGATTTAATCAGGTCTTTTATGTTGTCAGTAATAAAAAAACATCTATTATGATACTTTCCCACTGTTCTCTAAAGCTTTTAAGTATTTATTAGGTTTAAAGACTGATAAACAGCAGAACGAAGAGACCCCAGTTTCTGAACACGTCTTACAGACACACACACACACAAACACACACACAAACACACAGTGTACTGAAATCCACACATTGTATCTAGTATTCTGTGGTGGCCTGTTTGTTGTATTGACAACCCTACGACATGAGCCACTTCAGCTGAAGATGAACACAAAGTTACCGAACAAAAAAAAATTAAAGTAAAGAATTCTTCTATTGTTAATTAAATTACCTTTGGCCCCTGTTAGGTTACATTTTTTTGTGACTTTTTCATAATTTTTTTATTGCTTTTGCCTTTTAATGAGGAGTCCGGATGCTTATTTACATATTAAAAAACCTATATCGAATAAAAATATATAAATGTATATTCACAAAATGTTTTAAACCTTTAAAGTGCCTATCATTTTGGAAATGTGCTTGTGTGTGTATCTGCTGAAAGCAGTGTGTGTACATCCGGGTGGCCAGAGCAACTGGTGTAAGCGTGTAAGCACAGCTGACTGTAACGGTAACCTTTTTTTAGTCTTACAAAATGCAGACAGTATTGTACGTTGAAACAACACTACTGAATAAACATTGTGGCCTAATCTTGATTTCTTTCTGGCTGTTTATTAAAGTGTTTTCTTGATTGTAGGAAACCAGCTTGTAACCTGGCCAATCTGTCACATGTTACAATGATTCCCTTTTTTTAACTATATATAGTTCTAAAAATTATAAACTGATTGTATCAATTAAAGTGATAGCAAAGTGAATAAGGATAAATTACTTGAGAAAATCCTATTTATCAGAAATATTTATAACTGGGGACTTTTTCCAGGAGTGCAGAATTCCTTAAATTCCTAGCAAATAAAAGAATTATTTATTATGTATTACAAAAAATAGGTGGGTTTGGTTCAACAAAAAAGCTAAAGGAAAAAGTTTAAATGTAGATCTGTAGCTGAGCCTTTTACAGTCATGAGGCGGCCATGACAACCACTACGCCCCGTGCACAAGTACAGTATAAAAAACTAAACAAATTCATATAGTTAAGTTTCCCATATTATTCATCTTTAAAATTAAGACAACTTACTAAAATAAATGTTATTACCTATGTTAAAAGCTTACGGTTTGACATAATTGGTACTTATATTTAGAAAACTCCAAATGCCATGTTTGAAAGTTTGCTGTACGACACACAGATTTCAGCTACGGAACACAGTGTCCCATCAGGAGGACGGTAAATCATTTTAATCCAGGAAAAAGTTTATTATCATTCCCCACCTAATTCATTTATTGGTCCAGCCCTAGCTCCAACTAAAATTTAATCATTGTTCTAGCATGACCGTGCTCTTGTACACAAAGTGAGCTTCCTGATTACATAGTTTAAGAAGATTAGAATTGTAAAAACTGACAAGGCACACAACAGTTTGCGGAGTTTGCATATTCTCCGTGTGCTTGCCTGCGTTTTCTCTGGGTACTCTGGTTTCCTCCCACAGTCCAAAGACATGTACATTGGGTTGATTGGTGATTCTAAATTGTCCACTGGAGTGAATGTCAGTGTGTGGTTGATAAAAGATGAATAAATAAATGAATGAATAAATGAATGAATGAGGTGAAATAAAATCAAAATTGTGAAAAAAACAACCGTGATAATAAAACATAATTATGAAGAACACAAGCTTATTATAAAAATGTTTCTTTTACCATAGTTTAAAATAATCATAACTTTTTATTAATGCAAGGTCTTGTCTTTTATAACTGTTGCCTACCAAACTACCTTCTGTCTTTCTTTTCCGTCTTTTTGTCAGGACAGACTTGAACCATGGCAGATGCACTGACATGCTTTTTCTTCATAGTTTGAGCTGCATGTCATCTGCAGCATCTGCCACTCTCTATTCCAAACACTACCATGAGTGTCCTTCGTATGCTAGTCCATCCATTCACATTGTCATATGAGCGCCACGTCCTACCTTTTGTGTTTGTCTGCTCAGGTGTCAAAGTGCACCCTAGATTTATAAGCCATTGAATTGGTTTCCTGTGTTAGTGTTTGGGCTGGGGTAGAGGTCTATGACAGAGAGTGCCTTTAATTTATAGCTCTCACAATAGGGCACATGAGGAAGGGAAAGATGAAAAAACTGCATGTATGGCTGCATATGGGGGACAAAAGGGAATCGGTTCTCTTCCTATAAGTGACCGCAATGAGGCCAGTGGTTGTTGCAGAAATGTAGTGTCCAAAAGTAAATATACGGTCAGATTTTATTAAACATACTGACCAGAGATTTTTCTTTTTTCTTTATATTAAAACCAAAAATTTCATGTTCAACAGACAGAACAATTCCAGATACTCACTACAGATAAATATACATCTGGTTGCTAGGTCTATTCACACAGTAAATTTTTTGAACATCCTATTCCAGTATTAACTGAGGTCTTATTTCTTTTACTTCCATGATGACCTTCACACATCTTATAAGGCTTTTTCATTTGTTTACTTATAAAATGTTGCTATGCTGTAAGGATATGCATCACGATTTTGTATTTGTAACTTTTTTATATTTCTTTGCATTGTGAAGATTCACAGCACGTGTTGTTAAACTGATGGAGGTGTTTACTTAATCTGTTTTGTTTTTTTTTATTTGCATGTGTTTCCTTAAGATCCAGTGCATTGGGACCATCTTGTCCTTGACGAACCTACATACCACAGTCAAAATCCCTGCCAACATTTTTACTTCTATTAAATTCACTTATTAATTAATCTTCTATACCCGCTTATTTTTTTTTTCATTTGCATGTGTTTCCTTAAGATCCAGTGCATTGGGACCATCTTGTCCTGGATGAACCGAAATACCACAATCAAAATCCCTGCCAACATTTTTACTTCAATTAAAATCATTAAAAAATAGGCAATTTACAAGCACCAATCAAACTAATGTACATGTTTTTAGACTGTAGGAGGAAACCAGAGTAACCATGGAAACATTATACAAATAGGCATCCCCTACCCGGGTTGGAACCCAGGGACTTTGAACACGGCCACAGTGCTAACCACTAAGCCACCATGCTGCCCAATTATGAATTAATTAATTAATAATATAATAATATACTGCTTTTTCCCTAATTCAGCCTATCAAAGTACACTTAGGGCGAGAAGCAGGGGGTACATCCTGGACAGGTTGCCAGTGTTTTGCCGGCCTGTATTTTTGCATGATTTCAGGCCTGACCCTCAACCACCGCCAACATAAGTGGAATTTTGGTTTCTTTACGCTGTCACCCCTGGATTGCTTAGGTGTGAATCTTCCTTTACAGATATGAATTAAAGTTAATAAGAGTGTTTTGTTGAGAGTTTTCTATCGTCCTTGTATTGAAACACTGGTATTTAATACTGCTAAGATGCTTTGACACAATCTTTCTAAAAATGTATATTTATCTTTTAAATTCAACTTTACGTCAGATAGCAGGCCTCAGGAGACGGGTTTATAAAAAACAATTTTTTTATAATATTAATCAATTAGCAAGTTAGATGGGCCAGCAAGAATGATTCTGAAAGCAAATTACATTAACATGGCCACACAAAGAACCTAAAACCTGATTGGACAAAAAAAATCTAACATCCACATATACCTACTGGAAGCAGTGCAGAAGAAAAACTTTTGAAACTGAAGAGAATAATTGGTAGGAAATAAATTAATACAATTTTATAGACTAAATACTAGAATTTAGGTTGTAAATATTACACTGAAGACCTTAATAACCCTGACTGCACACCACTAGTTTTAATATGTTACAATCATAACCTATGCTTCTGTTAGAAGCAGAATTGTTCTACAGAAAGCAAAATAATCAGCTGTATAAAATGTAACACACTTCATTTACCTTTGATTTATTCTTTACAATTTGTAGCACATACTTTGGAACTGGGCTACTCGTAAAGCCTCCTGCATGTGATCTTTCATAATAAAGCTTGAATGTTTTTTTTCATATGCCTTTCTTTGATGCGAGTTATAATTTAAAAAGTGTAGCCTTAGGATAGTTCCAAAACTGGTGCTGACACACAGCCTGCTTCAAAGACATATAATATTGCCTGATTTTCTTCACAATAATTTGACATGCATATAAAGCAAAAGCTTCATGTGATTTAAAGGACAATTAGAAAAAGGTCAATTATCGGAAATGGAGGGTAATGAAGGAAAATCCTAGATATCACTAAGAGAATCTTTGGAGCACACATTAACAGAACACAAAATCTGAAGTCTGGAAAAAAAAACTGACTGGTGATTTAAAGCGGACTGGGTCCGGTTAAATTCATCGTATCTGCACCCATATCCTATCTAACAGCATCATGCTATTTATTTCAGTTTGATGGATTCACACAGAGGGACGTCTCAAATCTTGCACAACTATGAAACATTATCAGTCATAAAATGTTTTTTCAATTTCTTCAATGACAGGAAATTTATATATACAGTGTATAAGTTTTGCATTGCATCAGCTTCAAGTGCATTTAATTTTTTTAAATTAAAGTAGCAAATAGTCTTTTATAGTAAACATGATCAAGCTGGGGGCGGCGCAGTGGCGCAGTGGTTAGCACCGTCGCCTCACAACAAGAAGGTCC
>JAOTQW010000022.1:7707446-7718507 GCA_026260075.1 Sisor rabdophorus
GGGATAGGCTCCAGCTGACCCCCGTGACCCCGGATTCGGGAATAAGCGGGTATAGGAGATGAAATGAAATGAAATAAATTTTTTTACTGCATAACACTTCATTTTTTTCCCTTCTGTTTTGCTTTGAAATGGCGATTCACAGCTTTTCCTGTAGGCTTACTATTTTATGATGAAAATTATTTTCAGTGGTTTCTTAACTAACATTTAAGCTTCCCAACTGAAGGATCTTTAAATGTCTGTGTCACCTACAGACACAGAACCTAAGTTAAACCTTAAAAATAGTCAAAAGAAACGTAGTTACATAAATTTTTTTCCATTTTTCCAGAGCTTAATGGTTTTAAATTTTTAATGCTCTGGTACTGAATGTGTAAGGTAACTTGTGTTAGACAATTTTAAGAAACGTTTACTCTGCAAATCTTGATGCCCAATTCCAAATTTCTGACTATATTCAATTACTTGGACTCATATCCTTAATCTTAGCTTTTACTTATAATGACAAAACAATCCAACAAAAACATGATTAACTGTGGATAATACAGAAATAATTATTCTGAATTTAGTTTAGTTTTCATACTATATTTAAAAGTTGGCAAAATGCTCACTTTATATATATATATACATATATATATAAATTTAAAGCATTTGTATAATGCTTTTACACAGATCAACTTACATTATATTTAGTTGCTACAGTTAAATTTTGGGTCTTAAAAATCTCTCAGGGATTTAGCAGTCGTAACTTGGTGGTGTTGGGAGTCCAACCCACAATCTTGAAGTTAGCAGTCCAACACCTTAAACACTACATTCAAACTACTATTTTTCCATATAATTGTTTTACTTTTTTCAAATAGTGCATTATTTATTTTAATTGTACACAGTGACTTGTTTTTAATGGAACAAAATAAGAAATCTCAAAATGCACTGTTGTAGCTTGCAGTTTGTGTCCACCTGACATGATATCATGCACCACTGTCGCTTATTTAGCGATATACAAGCATTAATGTGTAAGAAATCCAAACTGTCTGTTTACATATGAACGCTAAAAGTCTTATCCAATTACTATTACATAAGAAATTCTAAATATAATTGAAAAATATCAGAATCCATGTGCCCCCCTCTTTTCACATAAATACCGGTTATATTCCATCTGTCCCCTTGGAGGGAAAAATCTAAACTGGACCACTTGATATGTGTGGTATAAATGCAGCTTGAAGCACCTTATGTGCTACACACTTGATGTCCACTCCAGTATTTTCATAGACTTGAAAATTTCTGCTAGCTTTATTCTTTCAGTAAAACCGAAAAGCACTTAAACATAAGTGTTTAGCTTGGTTTGGGAAATATTCACATTGCTGAGTGTTGTCTGTGAATGGTGGCTATTGCTTAAAAATGCTGGTGGGATACATAAACAACTGAACAATCCAACCATTAGTAATGTAAGACTGTAAATAGGTAAATGGGTGTAATTTACCACAAGATAAATTGCTGTTAAAATGTTATAAATACGATAAATCACTTAATTTATGTTTAATAATAAGTGATCAAGGTGAACATTCAAATAATTCTGTCATTTGTAAGCAGTGACATAATACATAATACAAAATTATTTTTTTTAACTAAACTTCTGTCTAGTAGAAGAAGAGATAACATTGATATCAAAGAACAGCAGCAAAAAAAGGTGGCACTATTTCTTCAAATTAAGTTTGCTTACATTTCAAATTGATTCTTACATTACCTTAATAGATTTGATTGTGCTTGCTTAAACTGTGATTATTATGTCCACCACCTGCCTTTTTATCACAGTTAAACGACTGACCCAAAAAACACTCTATATCATAGTTTCTTATTTAAAGTCGCATTATACACACCCTTAAATTTCCATCATATATATATATATATATATACACCCACACCAATCCTTCATCCTGCAGGTAAATTCTTCCTCAATATTGAAGCTGGAGAATGTATCTTCAGTTATTCTAACATTAGCATTTTAGGAACTGAAAAAAATTCCTGGCAAAATTTCTGTCCACATATACAGAAAGTAGATAATTCTTTAAGGAAGATTTACTTAAATTTTAAGAGAGAATCTGTACTCATTTATAGTCTGTCATTTATGCTGTCTTTTTGAGATTAATTGGAATTGGCTAACTAAAAGATTAGATTCCCAGCATCACCAAGTTGCCCTTAACCCCCAATTGCTCAATTGTATAAAGAGATAAATGTAAGTTGCTTTAAATAAGAATCTGCCATCTGCCAAATGCTGTAAATATTGTATTTACATGGAAAAACCTTGTCCATAAACATCTTAATGTTGGTCTAGAAAAACAATTGAGAAATGCTAAATGTCCAATGCATTTCTGTTTACAACCAATTTATTTAGAAATGGGTCTGCACCACCAAAGCCATCTCTTTAAGACATCTCGATGTTATCAAGACCCTAATCTTACATAGCAGTCACTTAGCTTTGTAGAGAGAGGAATTAATAAACATCTTCCGTAGGAAAAACCTAGCTTGGCACAAAGCTGTTAACTCCATAGCTAGGAATTTTTTCTTATAATATTTAGAATTACATGCAATTGCTAAATTAAATATGTGCTATACTGAATGCAGGGGTTTAAAAAGTGTACTTTCCAGCTCGGTAAGCACCACACAGTCACCGTGATGGACCAAAGGCAATTTGTGCGATGCAATCTGCAAGTAAGCTTGAGAAACATGGCCAGCAGTGGATGGCTGCTGAGGGACTTTCTGAACACTCATTGCCATGTGTAATTAACAGCTTTGCAAGAATATTAAAGAGTCCACAGTAACGAGATAGAGCATGTTTTAAAAGGTCTACCTTTTAAGATAAATCATACAAACCATACATTTTAATATGACAGTACTAATACTCTCAGATCATCTTAGGTTGGTCTATTGAATATTCCTCGTTCTTGAATGTCCACTATAGGTGGTAAGTCATTTGTTAATGCTCCCAAATGGTGGAATGCCCTCACACCTGTATCATCTTTGCCCACCTTTAAGACTCAGCTAAAAATTATTTGTTTAATATGTATATTGTGTTTATTATGTAATAATGTGACTTCATTGGCCTAATGTGTTGTATTGTCCATGTTGGTGTATACTATGTAAAGCGACTTTGGGTAATGGAAGGGCACTATTAAAAAAAATTAGATTAACTAATAGGTATACCAGATTAGGTGTGGCGGTACATAAAAAGGAATATTTGCATAAATGTTTTCTTACAGGCACACAAATGTACTAATAATCAGATTTACACTGTTGCTCCAGCTGTGCTATAACTAGCAAAGCAATTCTACTCTTTTGTGTCTTTATTCAGGATATTGCTTTTTTAATACAAAAAATCTGTCACTTTATGAACAACCATGAATTAGCCACCAGCTGGCAGGAACATGAGTGATTGCAAGAGAACTTCAGGATCATAGCAAGGGTTTGCAAAAAAGGCACTCAAAAGCTTTCCTGGTCATTTGTATGAGACTGTGTAAGGTACATAATTTACAACTTCAGTCTGCATGCATTGTGGTTTGAAATTACCAATTAAGGTAATTAATGGCACACTTGTCCTTAAAGTCCAATCACGTATCCTAAATCGGTTGTTATGTTGGGCTGCATTCATAAATACACTTTCAGGTATTTGCAAACCTGAATCTTGGACCAATCATTAAAACCTCATAAACCTTCAGCTGCTCCATAGTGGACTTTTTATTGGCTACCTTGTTACTTGGGTATCATGGACAAGCTGCATTCACATATGGAAGATCACGTTTCGATTTCCAGCACCAGCTGCCACTCCTGGACCCCATGGAAAAAACCCTGTAGAAAAAAAAGGTTAGAAAAATAGTCCATTGAAAAATCCAGGGGTCAGTTTTTACAAGACAGGTTAAGGATTGATACATGTCAAGAAGAAAAGGGGTGGGAATTTAAAAAGGATTCTTGGAATAAGGCTCAATAACACCAATTTAGGAAATGAGAATCAAATACCAAATTACCTACTGTCTGAAATATTGTCAAATCGGTGGTAGGACAGGGTATATAAACACTTTCAGTAACCCACAATTCCTCAGTTTGTATAAAAGTAAATGCAAGTTTGCATCCGCCGAATGCTGTAAATGTATTTGTTAGACACACATGATGCAGTAAAGTTTTTTGGCATCCACTGCATGTTAGAGAAGAGGGTTTGGTCATCAGCTAATCCAGCCCATGACTTGTTGGAGTATGATACGACAACTTCAATCCTGTAAAATGATTCTGCTTCTCGATTGCAGTTATGTGCCATTATGTTTTACATGATGATGCAGTGGATTAAAGACATCATCATAAAACAAAAAGAAAATGTGTGTTTTATTTAATTAACATAAGCTTAAATGTGACTCCTTGCTATTAGAAGGTTATCACAACACATCGATCTGTTTTTTATTGCAATGTGATTGTGGTAATATTGATTAGTTTGTGATTTTTCTTCAGTCAGTCAGTTGTATAATTGCCCTGTATTGGTTGTATCAAGGGTATGTTTTGAAAAGTTATTGCTGCTGGTTGTGTGTCCCCTCATTGGTAGCCGCTACATGCTCTTCTAACTGAAACAGCTACCCTCAGGTTTGTGTGTAAAATACACAACATATATACATACATCAGTGTATTATTCAGTATTGTGTTGCTTTTTGCAGTTTGGAATTCTGATTTTAAAGCTCCTCTTTTATAAAGCAGTTTAAAACTGACTAGTTATAAGACTAAGGTTATAAGAATATGAAAAATATTATATCAACAGTTCAAGACATCTTCACAACATTTTTTAATTTAGTCCAGAATCTGTAAAACTATTAGCAATATCTGAAAAAAATACACAGCAGAATGCTAGACATTTCTTTGTAATTTTACCATGGCATAATGTAAAATATTCAAAAATAGTCTGCCAGCATGTGAGCAAATGGTGGAAAAATGTGGTCTATAGGCCAATAACTATCGAACCCGGACAGATCTGTATTTTCTATTGTGTTCCACATTAAAACAGTTAAACAGACCTAGTAGACCCTGGGACACCAGCAAGTGGAATAAGAACAAAGTAATGCACTTTAAATACAGTTTTATTGCAGTCTCTTAATACCATACAGGAATTTATGGTCCTTGTATGGAAAAAGGATCATTCTGCACAGAGCTAGTGACCTTTCTTTTTATAAAGTTATGGCACAACTTTAATGTCGCAGGTGAGCGAACAGGGCGTGTCAGATGTGTACTTTTTGAATGCAAACGGTGATTGACACTTATTTATTGCCTTGTTGAATGTTTTCACTTTTTTGCTGTTCTAAAAAACTGAGCTGATTTTATATAGCATATCTTAAGTGATTGTCCGAAAACAAAAAAAGCCTTAGGATTTATTCTGGGAATTTTTTTTTCCCACCAAAATAGTTGCCTTTTGAATGACATTATGAATGTCTGTTTAAAATGTGTTTTTCACAAAAAAGCCCCTTTCCAACAGGTTTGTTTTGATTTTTTAGACTTAATTTTAACTAGCAATAGCATCTCTTCAGACTAAACAATAGAAGTTGGCACACATGCAAATGTTGCACTCGAAATCAACTTCTATTTTTCCTGGATGTGATTTATGGCATATATATTTGTGCTAGGAAATCAATGAAGTAGTAAACACTATATAGCACCACTTTTTTGAAATGCAGACTTTACTAAATTGCTCTGGATTTTAACTTGGCCAGTACAATTTTATTTGGGAGTTTGGTAGAAAATAAGACTCCCTCAAGAAAAGTATTTTATATTTAAAAAGTACATGAAAATTTTCACCACAGGCTTTAAGGCAGTTTTATTTTATCCAGTTTTTTTTTTTTTACAAAGACAGCATCTTTCCAGATGTGGAAACAGAATGGCATAAAGGATTTTAGTAATGCACTAAATCCCAGAAATCATATTGGCTCATCAAGGCATCTAGATAGAGCTTATTTTGTTCTAAATATCTTTTATTATATATACCCCGCTTTAGTGTGGAAAATGTCAGTTATGGAATCTGTAATAGATTTTCTTTTATTCCTTAAAAAAATTAATGTAGGCTTCAAATTTAAAACTGCAGTCCCAAATGTTTTATATGCATTTGTTTTACATGGGACTTTTTTATGTTTATTCATTGTTTTATGTTTACTATAATTTATTTAAAAATATGTATTTATATATATTGTACTTTCTGTCTGTTGTGGAATTAAGATTATCTTTAGCTAATCATAATAAGTCTCATAAAGTTATTGTGTCCACTCGCCCTATTCTTTTCACTTTTTTAACTGTTAACTTCTCCTTGTATTAATTTACTATAATGTAAATAGGGTTTACTCTAAAAAATGTATAATACATTGCTTTGATACTCAGAATATGTAGCGATTGGGATAATATACTTACCATTCTGTGAAATTTAACAATCTAAATGCATTTTAAATAGTTTCATATGTTTTTGAACAACTTTAGCATTTTCTGTGTGTAGGCTCATGGAAAACAGGAAATCTTTGTATGCTTGGGTGTTTAGACTGCCTCTCTACACACACACGCACACATACATGGACACACACAAACACACACACGCTCATTGAGGGAGGTGTGATTTGCTTGAACAGCCAGTGAAATGCAGCAATGTGAGAAAACACCTCTTCAAGCAAACAGTAAGACTCACAAGGCAAGCAGTTGTTCTAAGGCCAATGGAGAGGCCTGCTTTTCTCACATTCTTATAAGAGGAAAATAAGAGTGAAGATGGTGCTTTTTAAAGTCTTCCCATCAAGAAAAATATATGTGCATAATGGTGCCATTGCCTGTTTAGGTTTTTAAAAAGCCTGGCAAGCACAAGGCCCAAAAGTATTTACAATCATGTGCGTGGGTAATTGCTGCAGTGAGGACATTAGAGTGTCGACCTGCCCTCGAAACATAAAAGTTTTGATGACATAAACAGCTAGTCACTTTGGAAAAATCCTCAGCCACTAAGTTATAACTCAAATATTATCTAGCTATTTTGTATATTATATATTAGCAAGTTTAGCCATGGACTGGCGACCTGTCCAGGGTGTACCCCTGCTTCTCGCCCAATGTGCGCTGGGATAGGCTCTAGCAGACCCAGTGACCCTGTTCGTAAATACGTAGGTATAAAAGATGAATAAATAAGGTTTAGCCATCACAAACAAGGTGGGGAAACATTCTAGAATAGGTTTTTAATAGCAAACTTATGTTAGTATCTTTCCCCAAATGTGGCCCATTCTAATCATTTGGCAAACACCCTTATTCAAAGTGACTCACATTTATCTATTTTATACATCTGAGTAAATAGGGGTTAAATGCCTTGCTCAGGAGCCTAACAGCGGTAATTTGGTGGTGCTGGGAAACGAGCCAAGATCTTCCAATTAGCAGTCCAACACCTTAACCAATACACTACCGCTTTTACATTGCCGCAATTAGAGAAGCAACGTGGTAACAGCCCATGTGGTTGTGACTTGCTATTTTCTTTCTATATGCAAATACTTTACGTAGTTTTATTTCTTTCTTAAATAAATGTTTGTAGAGGAGTTGCATATTGGGTGGAAAGCCATTGCTGGATTGGCTTCTTGTAATGGAGAGCACAGCTGATTTGATGGTTGCTTAGTAATGGCCTTCACTTTCCTAGCGCAAATGACTGTGCTATATAAAAAGTCATGAGAAATGTCACTAGCCTGGCCTGTTTCACATGAATTCAGGTGCAGTTATATGAAACAGCCCCTAAGTTATGTTTCATTGTTGTATATTGATTGTGTTTGTGTTTTAGATTTAAAGCAATAAAAAAATACCTCTATGACCACCAAAAGCATTTAGCGCTGCAAACAGTTTTAATCGAGCTCTTCAGCTCTGAGTTGTAACCAAAGCCAGATCTCTCGAAGCCCAAGAGCGCCATGTATATGTCGACACGCTGTAAACAGTATAACTGTGTGTGTGTTTATGAATGCTTATTAAAGTCCAGATCGGGGGCCTGTGCTCCTAGTATGAGTTCCAATACAACATGCATGATATGTATATACATGTGGAGCCTCATTGTCTTCTTAATTATGTTTTCTGCATGTATTCCTGCTTTTGCTCAACTGTTACTGTGCTCACCACACCCCAGCTGCTTTTTCACCTTTATGCAACAGAAACTTGGTAAAACTTGACTACATACTCGGCTAGCATCAGTTTTTTAACAACAGTTGCCTGTTTTTCGATTAAAACCAACTGTTTATTTTAGTTCTGATGATTTTGGAAAAGTACTGTGAAATTACCGTTTTCATATGTTTTCTCTCTTTGGCCGGGTCTTTTGTTCTTTTTTAGTTCCTTTCCACCAGTACCTACCTTTGGTATGCTAAGTATGTTTTTGTCTGGTTTTGAGAGATGGGTGTGGATAAGCTTGTTGGCACATGAGCCTAGAGGCAGGTCATAAGGAGTGTATCCTGTGCTCACAGTCCCTGGGTCTTGACTGTTTTTACTGGCCCAAGTCTGGATATGGTTTTAGCAGTTAAAACAATGCCACAGTATTATAGATACAATCCCAAAAGCCAAACAAAACATGTATTTAACAACAAGCATTCATTATTGTTCTTTATAGAAACCATTAACCTGGGTTAAAATGTCTTTAAATATGGAGTTGAAATGAAAATGTGTAAGTTATGTATAGCAATAAATAACCATTGAAGAAGTAGTATCAAACCCTGTTATTTTTGTTGCATCATATATGGGGTAAAAAGATTTTGCCAAATGACGGTCATGCCAAATGACAGTCATGCGGTCATATGGTCATGGGGTTATGAGACACCCAAATATTCTATATCCACTAATTTTTAGTCTCTTTCCATCAATCTTTTTCTCGCTCAGAGCACATGCAAGAATGGAGGCTGATATTATGGCAAATTAGTCACAGCACTAGCTGACCATTTTTATCTGTATAAAAGCCAATGTAGCATGCGGATGCCCTCTTGATTTTTACTTTCTATCAGTCCTTGACTTAAATTGCATTTCATCTTTAATATTTGTTTTGATAAAAGATAGAATGGAAAAAACAGGCCACCTTTCATTAGAATGGCACTGACAATTATTCCTATAACCAGAGCAATTAATGAAACATTTTTCATTTCACGCAAAGCTTGTAGTTCTGAAAAAGAACAAAACAAAAAAACAACTGCTTCCCTAGTTGTATTTTGAGCACAGATGACTGCAATTATATCATTACACACTCTGTGTCCTAGTGTGTTTCCTCACCTTCTCACCCTGACTGATACCTTTAAATTACCCCAAGGCGTAAATAAGTGTATGAATGCATTTTGCCATTAAAAAAATCCACCTTGACTACAAAAATGTGCATATGAAGAATTGAAAAGTAGCAATTAATTCAAGTAATTCACTCATAACATTAACAGTGAAACTGACTCCCGGCGCTACATATTCTTCCATCTATCATTGGGTTAGAAATAAATCATGGATTTCAGAAAGACGATGTCTTTCTACATTCAGAAAGCTTTTTTATATAAGGGACAATACAACTTATAACTTCAAGGCAATGTTACCTACCTACCTACTCCACAGTATTCTTCTGTTCCCAGAAATAGTGTCATTGAAAGTTTATTATTTATACAAAGAACTTTGAGAAACAATATGAACTGAACAGCTGAATCCCAGCTCAAGGGCCCAATCATGAAACTCTGAACAGATGTAGCACAGCAACAGATAATTCTCAGAAGTAATAATATGAGGTTTCGAACTTCATATTCAGAAATTGGCAAGCCGCCGCTGTTAGGGCTTTGAGTAAGGCCATTATTGCTTAACTGATTTGGAAGTCACTTTGGATATAATGCTTCTGCCAAATTAATAAGTACAAGACATGTTTGAACACACCTGCCCTGAGATTTTAAACCCCTGCACTGACATTGTCATATGCCTTTAAAAATAAAGCTTTTACCTGTATAGAATATTTTGACTTTTTTGAATATTTGTATAGAACATTTAAAAATGTTTTTTAAACATAAAGAATATGGCAGTAATAATAGATATTCTAAGAGCCATTAAATCATTTATTGCTCTTTGCTGAACCATCTCATATGCCATCAAAACCGCATTTAGCACATAAAGTACAAATTATTGTTCAATAGTGAGTTTGTAAGTCAGCTTTATGATTTTAATAGGAGAAAAAGTGAAATTATAGGAACGCATTCTTAAAATGTATTAATTGTGTTAAAATTGTGTGTCTGTGTACATGGATAGATGGATAGACCAACCAGATATATGCATGTATAGATATTTAGACAGCAGTTATGGTTTTATTTTGAACCAAAAATATTATTTTATTATTGAATTATTTTTTTTTACTGAAATAACTGATTATCTAAATAAAAATGAATTGTGTGTGTGTGGAGGGGTAATTTAAACTTCTTAATGTAAACTTTGTGTATATTCTTAGATTAAGTATCTTTTACTTTCTTTTCATTTCTTTATTGTCTTTTTTGCATTTTTCAAAATAGAAAGCATAAAACACTAGACAACTATGGCAATTTAGCTACCAGCATCAGACCAACAGTCTATCAGGGAAGCAAACAAACAAGCCACAGTATCAGCAGCAGACAAACAAGCTATAACAGCAAAAAAGAAAAAAAAACAAACAAAGAGAAAAAAACAACAGCAAATAGCAACAATGGAAAACAAACTGTGTGAATATAAAACAACCAAGCAAGAGCAAACAAAACAACAGCAAGATAATAAAGAAAGAAATACTGTTAAAAGTAAAGTAGCTCATCAGGCTGATGTTAAGCATCTTTCGGGTAAGATTTATATAATAAGGAGTAAAATTAATGCAATGTTTTGTCAATAATCAAATTCAATAAGCAATCTTATGTTCATCTACCATAATTGTGCACTGATGAACTACAGTAAGACGTTTTATGCTTGCGTGGGTTTACAACAGGTACTTAGATTTATTCTCACAGACCAAAACATGCATGTTAGGTGCTGCTATAATTTCATCTTCTTTACCCGCTTATTCCCGAATCCGGGGTCACGGGGGTCTGC
>JAOTQW010000022.1:7728092-7746383 GCA_026260075.1 Sisor rabdophorus
GTATACATTTTTTGAAAAGGACAAAAACATTGACTAAGTACCAGGAGGAAACCCACGCAAGCTTCGCACAGAAAGACCCTGTGTCCCCGGGATAAAAACACAGGAGCTTCTTGTTGAGCGACGACTGTGCTAACCACTACGCTACTGGGCCGCCCGAGTTGATGTCTTGAAGCTACTACACATAATTTGTGTTTTCACATAACTATCTAAAAGCATTTTGCATGCA
Organism: Sisor rabdophorus; assembly: GCA_026260075.1. Taxonomy (NCBI): domain Eukaryota; kingdom Metazoa; phylum Chordata; class Actinopteri; order Siluriformes; family Sisoridae; genus Sisor; species Sisor rabdophorus. The sequence goes on from JAOTQW010000022.1 coordinate 7,728,319, forward strand.
TTGTAATTGCTGATTGCACAAAAGGCTTTAAAATTTTTTTTTGCAACAATTGGTACAAAAAAAATTTTTTTTTTATTTATTAAAATATATTTTTATTATATTTTTATTGTATTTAACTCTTGTTAATTTCTCATTATTGACAAAAATCTACAGAGAAAATGCGTGTGTAAATGTATTAGTTTTTCAGAGACCGCCACTCAGCATGGGTCATATTTTGCATTTGATACATCATGTTCTAGCCAATTACATCTTATGAAGAAACTGCACCTTTGACATGAGGATATTGTAAAAATATAGTAACAGAATGCAAATGTTAAATTTACACTGATATTTATTTTAAAATTAATATTCAATGATATTATATCATTGTTTATAAATGTTACTTAACATAAACTGTACACTAAGAATTATAAATTTTTTAAACATAACATAGTCAAAATTAGCTACTTTTTCAAAAGATGCACTTGTTTTTTGAACAAAAATATTTATGTTTGACTAGCTTGATTTGTATTGGTTATTATAATGATAAAGAATTAAATCATCAAATGAGCCAAAAACCGAATAAGGAATAAAAATAAGTCTAATTACAAATAGCTATTCAGCACACTGCCAATGAAGCCTATTGGTCTTTCAGAGAAGAGGCTGAGAACAAGCAGTGTGAACCACTGCCAAGTGGGTGAGAGCGTGTCAGGGTCTCGTGACCCCAGCACAAATCCATGGCTACACGTCTCCCATGCCCCACAACTCTCTCTCTTTGCACAGTTTCTTCAAGACCTCCAATAGTATTCACAACACAGCACTACTCAACATTCTTTTCTCTAAACAACAAAGATGGCTTATGCTCGCAGACTTATAACCTCCACCTGATTAAAAATCACTTAAAATCTTAATATATTTTACTTGTAGTTGATAGTATTTCAATAATTTTTTCCCTTAAATATTCTTGGTCTTTTTAACTTAAAGTGCCTGAACTTTTAGTCAGAATTTTGTCAGGGCCGACTTATATATTTAAGGCTATGGTACTAAACTGTTAATTGGACAATCTGGGTTTAATTCCCAGCAGCACCAAGTTTTCATGGTTTGGCCCCTGAGCAAGACCCTTAATCCACCATATTGCTCAATTGTAAAAAAAAAGAGATATATAAAGGCAGTTTATGATAAATGTAGCATATTTATATATGTATTTTTTATTTATTTATCTGCATTATAACAATATTACAGCCAGTAGCAGTGTTTTCCACTATTTTTTCTTGTGGACAGTTAATTTTGTTTTATTGTTCAGTAAAAAAAAATTGTGGCAGCAGAAAAGTGGTAGCATGGTGGTTAAGGTGTTGGAAGCTAAATACAAGATCATAGTTTAATTCCCAGCACCACCACATCACCATCGCTGGGCCACTGAGCAAGAAACTTAACCCCCACTTGCTCATTTGTATGACAACTATATTTTGACATAGTTAGATAAATGTAAGGATAAAGAAGTCGAATTCTGTAAATGTAAGTGTGAAGTTAAGGATCTAATATCTTTCTCAGTGTCTTTTCAGTGTTTAATATATCAGATGTGGATTTCGTTAGCAAATATCGTACACCAGAACAGCAAAACATACATCTTTAAGTCGCTATGAAAAGATAAATGAGACTTTTAGTATGTTTGTAATAGATATGAAAACACAAAACGTAAAGCCCAACTTTTCAACTAACACTTCGTATATTATGGCCCTTACAGATCTCACAAAGCTGCTGGCCTCAAACTAGAATTCCTCTGAAGGTATAATGACCAGCGAGCAAGACGTTATGGCCCATTTTAGCCACTGCTCCCAGTTTGTTGTGCTCAGGATTTATAGCTCTTTGATGGCACAGACCTCAGAAGGGTATTTCATTATCGTAATGTCTCAGGATTTGACAAAGGGTCAGTGATTTATCTTGACTCCTGATGCTGCTTTGCCTTCCTGTGGCAGCTGAGGACTGCCTCGTGCTTAAGCACTTCCAGTCATTTGTGTTTTCATGTGAGATTAATGGAGAGTTCACTGGATATATGAGTTAGTCAGCTGGTGTTCATGACCCTCAGCTGCCAGTCATGGCTAATGGGTGGCGTAGCTGAGGAGCTTCGACTAAAATGTCAGTGACAGGCTGCTTCAGAGAGGCTCATCAGGACGCTGTCCATCTGTTGAGAACTTTTTTGGCAGTTGCAATGCAGAACATTTGAAGGTGCTTAGAAACCCCGGCATTTACGTGGCAACCGAGTGGGCTAGTGAGAGATGGAAACGCAATCATTTTGTTTGAGATCAGCAGGAGGTGGACATTAGGTTGAGTTTTTTCCAAGAAGGTATTATTTGCACTGATTGAAGGAAAAAAAGTGAAAATAATTGAATGACTTGAGCTACATGCAAATATATCGAGTTCTTGCTTAAAACCTCTCGGTCTTTGGCATAACTGTCTCATTAGTGAGAGTTACGGACTCATAAGTTCAGAGACATTGACCCAGGTGTTCTTTTTTTTTTTGTTTTTTTTTTTTTTGTGTATGCAAAGCCATAAAGTCAGCACTGTCAGGACAATATGAACAAATATTTTGAAATGTACCAAGACAAACGGGGTGAGTTTAGTCAACGTGCTTCAAAATGTGTATTATCTCTTTTAAGCCGTGAATAAGCGACAGACCTGCGCTTTTTTTGCAATGTGGACACTGAAGGAGGTTGAGAAAATGAAGCGGCCAAAGACAAGAAAATTGCTTCCTTGCATTTTTCAGATTCCTGAAGAAAATGTGTGTTTTCCTTACTTCAAGGCAAGCTTGTATTTTTTAACCTGATGATGGCCTGGAAGTGATAAACAGAGATTGACGATGCTTGTGACCTTTCACCCTTTTATTAGCACTCTAGTCTGAGGGAATGTACCTATGACCCTGCCAAGCATTCACTTGTATTATTTTCTCCAATTGTTATTCCTTTAGATAGTGAGTTTCATTATTAATCTTGTCTTGGCTTAGCTATAAAAACGTTTTAAGGCAACCCATTTTACGGGGTATTGGGTGTCTAGCTGAAAAATTGCACAGTTTCATGGCACTGTATTGTGTTTTGATGAAAAGTGTTGTGCTGAAAATCGATACACATGCACCTTTAGCTCAGAGACCTGTTATGTAATGCATATAGGAATATTAGTATGAACGTTTGAACTGTACAAATAACCTTCCAGACCACAATTATGTATTTTTCAGCCCTTGGGGAGTGCTGGCATGAACCCATATGTTTGTCATAGTAACAAACTCTCATGTTTGGCTGGCTTTACAATACTCTCACTCTGCTGTTTATTTTATTGTAATTTTACTAATTGCTGCTTTTAACTTCTTGGCATGTGCACTCCTTTTAGAGAAAAAGACAAACACCTTTGCCTTTAAAAAATAGCTCCTCCGTGGTTTATGACTAAATTATTGTTGACGTCAGGGTCTCACCTCATCATCTATTCTAAAAAATCGATTCACTATATACTGCTGGAGATTCAGTATACATAAAAATGGATGTGTCTGACTTTTAGACAAAACTTTTAGACAAAGCATTATGCATATAGAACAAAGTTATAAGTATTGCCAGAAAAATATAAAACACTGTATTTTTGCTAGATATTTAAAATGTCAATAGGTTAAATTGTTTTTATTTCAATACAGTAAGTTATATGGTTATACAGTATGCAAGCAAACAGGGCTAAAAACTGATACAGCTTACTATCTCAATACTTTTTTTTCCATGTTGGTATATTGATAAATATTTAAATAGCATTTTAATCTAATTTGAGTTATTACCTATTTTAGACACTTTAAATCCTCTAAGTTAAGTATTGTTTACCAAATTATAATTTGCTGAATACTTCTGTTTTATTTACTAAGGAACTTGGTTTTTTAAACAATATTTACATTTTTAAACATATACATTTTTAGTTAAAATTGGTGGAACGGCAAGTTTTACAATATGAATATACTCTAAATACTGCTGGGGGATTTAGGATTGTATTATGTATTGCATGAAGATCTTGCTTAGTGCCAAAAAACTGCCAAACTGCCACTACTGGGCCACTAAAAAAGGCCCTTGTCCCTCAACTGCTTAGATGTAAAAAATAAATAGTTTTTGAAAATAATAAATTTTCGCTGTATTGTCCAGAGTACATTTTAGAGTAGTTTGAAAAAACAAGACATGATTTAATGTGCTGTGTCTCAGGAGGATATTTAAGGTTTTATATATTTAAAAAAATTCTATTCTCTGGCCTTTAACAGGGTGGTAAACAAAGATCACAAACATCATGTGTAATTAGTTAAACTCATTATACTGGAAAAACAGTATTGAAGCATGTCAGTTTAACAAATTATTTTAGTTTATTGTTCTTGTTGACTGTTTGTTACACTTACTCTCAGTATTCCTAAATCTTTCTATTTTTATACTGAATAAATAAATGTCTTAGTGACTGAACAGAGCACCAGCCCTTCATTTTTCCACTCATGTGGTAGATGTCTTTATTGAGAGCGACTTAGAGTTCTCATTTATACATCTGAGCAATTGTGGGTTAAAGCTCTTGCTCAGAATCCCAGCAGTGGTAGCTTGATCGTGCAGGAAATCTTCTGGTTAGCAGTCTAACAAATTAACCACTGAGCTACCACCACAGTTTTTTTTCTTCCTTCTTTCCTGTACACCTGAAAAAACTAAAGAGGTCTAGAGTTTTTTTCTGATTAATTCCTGTAGCTCCGAAGCCAGTTGATGACAGACTCTGGTTCAGAAAACGACCGCTTTACAGCCTTTAAAAATCATAAAGCCAATTCCGATCCTCTGGGCTATGGGGTGTTGATTTGTCGTGTGTTGTATATCCTGCTGTAAAGCTAATGGTTCTAATTTTCCTAAGTGTTTAAAGGGCCCTACAGAAAAGTGTCACACTCATCTGACCTTAATGTGCATATAAAAGAGACTCTTCCAACACTGACGCAAACTGCAACCTTAGTTTTAATGCTTGAACACCACACTGAGGCTGAGGTTTTTCTTTTAAATCTCTGTTTTGTTTGAAGTGCTCATAAATGTGTGTACAAACGAAGCATTCTCGTCAGTCCGAGAGCATGGAGAAGCACAAGGCATGTGCAACTTTATTTACCCTTGTGTCTGATATATGTCGTATTTTAAATTTGAAGAGTTGCACTTTGAAACAGAGGGGATTCTTTTAGCTGAACACTAAGGTCTTTACAGAAATATTTATGGTTGGTAAATCTCTCTGCATATTCCATGACTGTTTTTTTTTTGCTCATTTTGTTTAACTTTATTAGATGTAACTTTCACATTTAACCTGCTTTATTGAGATCCTTTGTGGATTCTGGATCAATATTTAAATCAACCAATCATAACCATCTGTCATATGTGTGTGCTCACCAAACCCCCCTTAATCCATTTATGAACCTTTCCATTTTTAATACCATAATGTAATATTATAATTGTATTCATTAAATTAAAACATTTTTACATTTATCCATTCTTCTTTTATAGTCACTTATTTCCTAACTCGGGGTCAAAGGGTCTGCTGGAGCCTATTCCAGGGCACAGGACACCAGTCGCAGGGCCAAACGAGGAACGACCACACACACACACACACACACACACACACACACTCACTCTTCATCCTGGACAATTTAAAACACCAACATAATGTACATGTTTTTGAATTGTGGAAGGAAACTGGGGTAAACCCAAGCCAGTGCGGGAAGAACATGCAAACTCGGGACAGAAAGACCCCTTGTCCGGTTATCAAAACTGGGACCTTCTTGCTGTGAGGTGACAGTGCTTAAATAAAAATATTAAACATTTAAATGATATATGTAGCAGACCCATATGATCCTACTTGGCAAATTCATGTCTACCAGAGGCACAGCATGGCTAATGTCACAAAAACAATAAATATCTGACATCACTAACACTCGAAAGCTTGGCTATAAACTCGAACAGCACCAGATACACATTGATTTAGTGCTCAACTGCACCATGCGAGACGCCTATGGAAACATTTACTTCTTTCCCTCTTTGCATACGTGCCTGTCAAAGGTTTGAGATCCGTAGCGATGCTACAGAGTACTTGGAGCAAATTACTGATGCATTTTAAAATTGTTCCATTTGGTCCTGTAGGAGACCTTGTACCACTGCCACAGCTAACACTATGAGCTCCAAAGTTCAACAGAGGCCATCCAGGAGGCAAAAGTGTTTCTTTACTAGGACCCGAAAATAACAGCCCTCATCAAAAAAATCTGTAGGAATTTTGTAAGTGCATTCTAGTCCAAGTGTCATTAGTTTCTTATGACGAAAATATGTTTGAGTGGTAAAGAAACAGCCTCGAATGGTTTTCAAGAAAAAAAATACCCCCATGGAAAAGGAGCACCTCAACGTTTACATGAGCCATGAACTTAGCAGAGGTTAACCAAACAATTAAACCCTAGTGATTTTTTTTAAATTCTGTATACACAAACTTTGGTTAAGATTGTTTAATACATCAACTTTTCTTTTTTCCTGGATTTCTTTTAATTAATTACAAGGTCAGAGATAGAGCTACTGTCCTTTTTTATTGACTTCTTGTCCTGCATCTAACATCCAGATAAAACAGATAAATTAAAACTCCTTGTCAAAACATTACACAGCTGACTTGACTACATGAAAATCTTGGCTTGGAAAACAAACAAAAACTAAAGCAAACCAATATCAGAATCAGAACAATGTGCAATGGAAATTTCTAAGTTAATTTCTAAGTAAAGTCAACATACAGCTAAAGGGTGACAACAATTATCTTGTAAAGATATTTACAATTCAACTCAAATTTAATACAAAAATATATTTTTAGACTGCACAATATAAGAAATGTAAAAAATATATAAATAAATGTAAAATAAACCTGGTATGCATGAACTTGAACACATTACCTATCAATATTATAAATTCAAGTTGTAATAGCATTTAAATCCCTTGTGTGACTACAACAGATGACTTCAGCTAGTGCCTGCTATGGACTTTGTTCTGTTGCAGTCATCCTCTTCATATTATTTTAGACTGTTTATAATGTGGATACATTATAGCAACACTGTATTTATTTAGTGTCTTGGCAATTGACATCATGTCTTACAGAACGTTGTAAATTTCGGTACTCTGGTTTAGATTTTATACGTCATATAATAATACAAATGCAACCTATCGTTATTAAGTAAGGGTCTAAAAAAGATCCCATTTCTAGCAAAGAATGTAGTAAAAGCAATGATAACTTTAATAATAAAATTTTTGATGAAATAACACATGCTTTAAGTATCTGTTTATGGTTTATTATTATTTCTGCACAGGTGCTTCCAGTTCCCTTTTAGTGTTTCTGATGATAATCATTTTTTTTGATGATAATGATAATCATTTTTTTTTGTTTCGCTTCAATTTATTTGGCCTTACAAAATTTAATTATAGCGAAAAAAGCAAACCTGGTAGGTGACGTTAGTGCTGCTCAGACCGCCTGTGAGTTAGGTATCTAACACTGTAACCTACAGCTATTACAGGACGAAGACTTATATGAATATACATTGCAGTCAATTTAGATAAATTCTTCTTATCCTTACAGTGGATAGAGGCATATTTGGGTTAATGTTGGACTTAGCACCAGGGTCCTTTTGAGACTTTTTGGCACCCTAGGCAAGAAAAACACAAAGATTTGTTTTATGAGGGTGGAGGACACATTGAATAAACATTTTAAATTTACCCGCTACATCTCTTCTCCTCTTCGTAACAAAAGTGTCCGCTATCACCAGGCTGACAACTCAGATAATTGCAAGTAGCAATATAAGGAATTAAATGAATTAAGACCTTTAGTGAGAAAGGGGGACGGGTGGGGGCACTTATTCTCATCCCAGCAGCTGGTGAAGCCCTAGGCGTCCGCCTAGTCAGCCTACATTGACATTTACAGCATTTAGCAGATGTTCTTGTCCAGAGTGACGTGCAAAAGTGAATCACATCGTTGAACAGCTCATTACTAAACATAATCTCACAGTCGCCTCACAGCAAGATGGTCCCGGGCTCGATTTCCGTGCAGATTTCTGTGCTTGTGTCGGGTGGGTTTACTCCAGGTACTCCAGTTTCCCCCCACAGTTGAAAAACATGTACCTTAGGTTAATTAGTGATTTTAGGAGTGGGTGTGGTTGTTTCATTTATGTGTGACCCCTGCATTTTGCCCTATGTGCAGTGTGATATGCTCCAGCAGACCCCCATGACCTGAGATTACCTGCCATGAGTTATGGAATAAGTTGGTATAAAAGATGAATGATTACATGAATAAATAAATGAACGAGCATACACAGTTTCTATGATTTTTCATTTATCCATAAGAAACTCAGTCTTTCGTGGACCCTTTTTCGTGGACCCTTTGCAGTTGTCAGATTAGGAGTTAATTAAAGACAGATACATTAGTAAGTTAGTATTACTCACTTCAACTTATCCCAGCTCTAAAATACTGCGTCAGTGCCCTCCATATCAACATAACACGCAATCTTCCACTTCAGTAACATGCAATTGATATATCTTGTTTGAGCCAGAGCCAAACATGGTTATCAGAGCTAAAACAGGCTACAGAGTACAGATGTAAACATACAACCTGGTTTCTGATATCAGATGGTCCTTTATTTGGACTAGAGTAAAGTTTAAATATATGGTTTCAGAAAAAATACCAGAGTTACTGATGCCTTTTATAACACCCTGCAAAAAATATGGAGTTGATTAAACTTTAGACAAGAAATGAAACGTTTCACTCAGGCAGTTGTCAACATTACTTACTTCCTTTAAACCAAAAATCAGTCTCATGAATGATATTTATTTTCCTGAATGATTTTTTGTCAAAAGCCCTAATGAATATTTAAAATAATAACAAATGATGAAAAAGGATTGTGTTGAAATTTAAAGACTTCCAATTTGGAAGGTTGTTTACTATATGCCACTGAAACTATTATAAGAATCCTGTTGTAGTTATGATTACAGAGCAAAATTAAATATTTTTATCATGAACACATTTTGCACCTTTGGTTTGTTTTTGTATTGTAAAGTATAATAGGTTGATAATTTTAGCCAGGATCTCAGATATTTTGGAACTAACCCTGGTTGCATCAGTCAGCAATAACTGTGACTGCAGTTAGCTGTGACTATAAACAAAATAATGACCCAAACATGCAGCAGCATTAACAGTAAATTTAGCAGAAAAATGACAGTTAAATTGTACACCACTGTAGTAGCTGAAATGGTTTAGGTGCTGAGTTGTTTATTGGAAAACCAGGTTTCTAGCCCCACCATTGCGAGTCTGCCACTGTTACTTCCTTGAGCAAGACCCTTAACTCTTCCTGCTCCAAGGGCACTATATTATAGTTGACCCTGCACTCTGACCCCAAATAGGATATTAAAATAAACTAATTTCACTGTGCTGTAAAGAATATGTGACAAATAAAGACACATCATAGCTATCAAATGAGTTTTTAAGCTTGGTTACCCGGACATGCACTATGCTGTAAATTTTATGTTGTATTTGTTTTCTAGCATTGGAAAATGCTGATATTTAGAACTTAAATATATAAAACTTTTTAAAATTATTTTAAACAACCCACTAAGCAGTTGATTAAGTGCCTTGCATAAAGGCCCAACAATGTCAAGATCTTCCAATCACCCATCCAAAATTTACAAAAATTGTATCTTTATTGCTGATAATAATTATAACTGATATGTTTGAACCTTGTAAAAAGCAACAACAATTTTGGCTGCATTTACACTGCAGGAGTTGATTCCCAATTTCAATTTGGTGACTATCTCAGATATTTGTAATGATACACCTGCATCATCTTCTAAAACTGACATGTAAATTTGCATTTACACTATACACTTCAAAATAACCCACGGGAAAATACTGACCAGAAAAGGAAGAAAAAACAGTGTAACAATCTATAGCAATGTACCAAGACAAAATTAATAATGAGTATTTTCCTTTTACACCATATTTAAAGGTCTCTTTAGGGTTTTTAAAGAGATTTTTAAGGTTTCTTGTTGCAGCCTGGGTAGCATCAATTGCAAACTTATAATAAAAAAAATAAGTTATTTAAAAATACTTACAAATAAAATAGATTTTAAGTGAACAAAAAAATAAATATTATCGCTTATTTATTGATGTTGACAAGTGAATATCTAATCTGTTGTTTACAATGGTGACATAGTATCTTATTTATATTCGATTAATTTTTTCCACATGTGAATGAGACCTGGACCAATCTGAAAATATAGGAATCCATGTGCTTTTTTTCTGCTTACAAAATGGTCAGCCATATCCCATTGGTGCCACATTAAAGTCAAAAATCGAAATTAAGTCACTTAATGTATACGGTGTAAATGCAGCCTGTAAATGACTGTACCACACCTCATGCTTTTTTAGTTTCAATAAATTTAGAAGCAATTCTATTCTGTTGGGTTTATTGCCAAACTAGAAGAACTGGACAGCAGAATGTATTAGTGGGCAGTGAGCTTATGAGTTTTCCATGTTTTCCTTAGCATTTGTGTGGACTTAACACATGCTGTAAGCTTGACCTTACCATAATGTGTTTTTTTTTTCTCACAAATGCTTCTGGTTCTTTTTACTCTTTCTAAATAATAATTTACAGCAAAAAAACAAACAAACAAACAAACCTGAGAGGTGACAAATTAGCGCAAATAATTCTCAGACAGATTTACTTTTTTGATTTAAGTATCTAGTTCTGGAACCTACATTTATTAGGGGAAGGGCTTGTAAAAATTGCAGCCAATTCAGCAAAATTTTGCTTAGCATTACAAAGAATACAGGCATATTTGGGTAACATATTTTAACATACATCATGAATCTTTAAAACCCTCTCCCATTTCATCAAACATGCCAAAAGTGGATTTGTTACTTTGCAATGATCCAAAGTTTGATTGTGAGTCAGTGTGTCAAAGTTTGGCATTAAATTTAGCGTAAATTCCTTCCTCATCCTTAGTGTCTGCAGCCCCTGGCGTTCCAGGTGTGTGTGACCCGGATCAGAATGAAAAAAAAATCTCATAAATAAAAAATAAATAAATTCATACCATTGAGGTTTCATGCCTGCTCCATAAAAAGGAGATGGATATAACAAAGCTCTCGTAGAAACTTTTAGTATTTATGACTTTCTCATTTTCTGGGCAACAGTTCAAGTGTGTTTCCTGGTCCAGCTTTGAGTTTGATCTACTGTAAATCCAGAAAGAGTGTATCAGTCAGTTGCAGGAGCGTTATCTATTGACTGGAACTATGTATGCAATCAAACATTACACTGCGCTCTTGAACCCTGTTCTCAAAAGATAATATTTCATTTTTTTAAGTAATCACTTTGATAGCCTTAGAACGATATTAATGCACAACAGTCTCTTATATAAGATGACAAGGAGTTTGAAAGAGACTGCAACTACCTGACAAATGGAAGCATTTCCAAATCAGTACACAAACAAGAGAGCCAATGGGGATCTGACTTCAAATCCACAAAAAAAGAATTCTAAGCACATCATCCAATACATGACATAACCTACTTCACTACTTGGATAACTATAATGAAAAATGTCCTTTATTGTCAAACTGTATTTTATACACAGAATTGTGCTGAATATTAAATTGCAGTATGTAACAAGCTGGCTGGTTAATCCAGTTCTTTTTTAGGTAGTTGTGGACACTAAAGGATCTGTAGTGTGCAAATATAGGTTTGGGGTTGTAATCAGGGAGCATTGGAAGATTCTTTAGCCACTAATAAATTGAAGGAAAGCTGGCATTGAAATGCTACTATAATGCCACGACTCTATATAGGACGAGTCTTTTTGGGATTATTACAAAAAACAGTTTGTCTTCTCTCCCATGTGCAAAATATATTATTTTCACATTACTAAAACTTATTATTCATTTAACTGCATATGTCTTGGATATGTATTTCATGCCTTGGAAAAATCTCATATGATATCCAAGTGAATTGGATAAACATATGAAACTTAATAAAAGGTATTGTATAAAATCCGACATGTAAATATTAAGCACAAAAAAGTCAAGTTAAGTCAAGCTTGGAGGTCAGATAGGCTGTGTTGCCAGATCCTTTGTAAACACTTTTCTGACAGGAAGTTTCTTTAATAGCATAGTAAGATAAACAATATGTAATAGCAACAATAACAGTCTTGATCTGAGTGATTACAAATGCTACGAATTTTAAGACACGGTAAACATCATGCGAGGGGTCAGAACCCAATGAATGGATCAGGAACTCGGAAATATTGATCTGCAAACAAAAATAGTGTTATGGCAGTAAAGATCAAAGATACATATCAGACCACACAATTTTAGGTCTTGAAATGAACTTTAGATTCCGGAAAAGCTCTCAGAAATTGGTTTATATATTTTGACACATAATGTAAAAATACGGGAATCTTTATTAGATTTTGTATCTCTTTTAAATGTTTTAGCAGAGCATCTTCTAAAAGTCCTTAGAGGACAATAATCAGTTCATAACACACCATCTGCTTTCAAACTTTTGAGTTTGCTTTAAAGGTTTGAGACACTATGTAATAAATTACAGGTTAAAAATACAGGCTTTTTTGGTGCAGTAAAAATGTAACTACATTTTAAAAGAACAAAATAACATAATTTTAACACATTCATAAATGTTATGGTACAACAGAAAATAAACCCAACTATAAAGTGTTTAAATCTCCTCAGAAATCTCTCAACTATAATATGACAGGCTTTTCCGGCTAAAATTCATTCATTCATTCATTCATTCATTCATTTATCTTCTATAGCCGCTTATTACCTAACTCATGGTCACTGGGCTCCACTTAACCTATCCCACTATATACTGTTAATTGAAAATAATTATACAATTGGAGCAAGATACTATTTACATCTCAAGCATACATACACAATAATGCATCTAGCAGGCAGGTGCTCATCAATTTATTTTTTGTAAACTTGCCCCGAACGGTTTGCTTTGACAGTGGCCAGACATCTTTCTGTTAGTTTTGCCTAAAGAGGCGGTCCTGGAGCAACAATTTGGGTGGTTTTGGCTTGTGTCACTCTCTCAGCTTGCTGTTACTTTATGACATCACCCGTCGAAGCATGTGCCTGTGCAAGGCTGGTTGAAAGAATTAATCATGTCCTCTGTCACTAGGAATTAGTCCATGGTGCTAGGGGGCAGACTAAACATTTAATTTGTGTTCTCAGCGTAGATTTCCTGTTCTGTTGGGGATGCGCTCTTATTGATTCCCGCCTGTTCTATACACTCTAATCCCATAGTTAAATATGTGTTCTATATTTTACCTAAAGTTACATATCAGAAGGTAAGTTTTAATTATTCTTTTTAAAAAATTCTTTAAAGATAACATTGTCAGCTAGCTAATACTAAATACAAAATTTTTGCATGTTTTGTATGTTCTTCTTACCATTATATTACCAGCTGCAATGATCTGTGATTTTTTTTTATTTAATCACCTTTGTTTTCTTTTCTGATTTTCCCTTTTTAATTAGTGCAACTTGAAAAGAAACACGTTAGGGAAGAACTTAAAAGGTAATATGTGTACAATGGAGCTTTATGCACCATAAGCTTTACAATAACAGCACCTGTAAAGAAGAAACTAAAGATATAATAAAAAAGTGTATGGTACATAAAGATTCATTCATTCATATTCTTTACCTGCTTATTCCTTAAATTGGGGTCATGGGGTCTCCACACAGAAAGACCCTTAATGTTATACATATTTATTACATTTTATAAATGGAAAGGTTTGATCTGATTTGTTTGTGTATTTTCATATAATCACTTCAAGCCTTCAAGGTTTATGTAAAGGAGCTAAGGTAAAAGTCACCAGAATACAGTTCAATACACAGGCCAATATCATAATTCATTCACTGAAATCAACTAAACTGTATTGAGCTGGACCAGTGGTTCTCAACCTACTTTAATCGATTTTATGGCATTTGGCAAACATTCTTATACAACTTAGTGATTGCGAGGTAAGGGCCTTAATCTGGGCCACAGTAGTGGTAGCTTGGTAACTCAGACCAGAATTTTTTATTTAGCGGTCCAACAACTTAACCAATGCATCACCAGTTCACTAAGTTGAAATCAATTACCACAGCCCAACATGTCATGCATACAAACTGGATTTTTTTTGTTTTAAAGGCCATCATTTAATTATCCCCCTATTTGTCATCAGTGGGAGCTTTTAGCATACAATAACGATTATCTCTTCAGTTTAGTGAGAGCCCGGTACTTGTAGATTTTTTTAATAGATGGCAATAAAGATAAACAGTATAAAGCTATAAGAATATATTTGAGATATTTTACCGATTTGGACCTTTGGGTTTTATTCAGCAAAATTTTTTTTCAGTCTCTTTGGTTTAATAGACTGATACATGTTACTTCCGTAACAGATCCAAGACTTACTTGAACATACTCCATACAAAACTATAGTGCTAAAAGAAAGAGAATAGATTCACCTCTTATCTGACAAGTCTTTAGGTTTGAGGTGTTTGAGTATTATTTAATTATGCTTAATAAATGCCGACTGAGCTGAAAAGAGAACCTTGTGTGCTACTGAACGACTCACTGTTGGTGAAAAATGAACGAATTGTTTACGAATGAAAAATGTAAAGCATTTTTTTTGTTCTTAATGCAGAGATGATGCCTTAAGTAAAATGACTATTTAAAGAATTAGCTTACCATTTATTATAGAAAGGAAATATCTTTTAATGTGAATAGTTTTGCTATTTAAAGTGCCACCACCTTGGCAGAAGTAACTGGATTTCATTTACATTGCTTCTATGGGAGATTTGTGCAGAGGTCTATAGTCAGCTAGTCAGCCTTTTACTTATGTTTAGTTAGAGCGGTTGGGAATTGCAATATGAGCTGTGGCTCTCTGATTTTCTGACCAGACTGAGTTTTTTTAGCCCCTGGATAATTTTGTGTTGGGGTACTCTGGGAGTTGCATCATTGTGCTGAATGTGCAGTTTTGATCTCACAGGGTCTGTGATAAATGTACTGAAAAGAACATTATGTACAGTATTATTCTCCTTAGGAACATCAAATTAACATGATCAAGCATCAGCTTACAGATTTTTTAAATGTTTTTTAATGATGTTTCTTAAAGCACTTTTTAAAGTGTTAATAACACAGTAACAGTTTGGTCATATGTATGAGATTTGCACGTTTCGTTTTACTTTAATGTTCCAACTCCTGAAGGATGACACGGTAACACTTAAAACAATAACAATGTGTTTCATTTTTCCTTTTTTTCCCAGAACATCAATTTATTAGCTTTATCTTTAGTTTCTACATGGTCAACCATTATACAGCAGTTGTGTAACGTGTTACCAAGACAATTATTCACCAGTCTGTCGTATCCTTAAGCACCTCATTTATAATAAATTTGAAAACACACACCAAAATGTACATAAGATTAAATTTAGTGACCTGACATAGCGATGAAAACAGTTTCCTGCTTGGTACGCTCGCTAAAGCATATCGAGTTGTAAGCACCACACAGAGCTAGCTGTTTAAATATTCTTATGATACGCAAACATCATCTTTTTGGACCTAAAATGATCCAGTGCTAGATGGAAGGGAGGCGTGTGTGATGCAAGTGCAAATGACTTTATGTATTAAATAGCAAAGTGACAAAGTTTCATTGCTTGGAGATCCCAGGTCTAGTATGAATTCTTGTGCTTGCTAACTTGAAATTACTTCGTCCATACATATTGCTAGTGGTCTATTAACTTGCTTTGGCTTAATGACATTGTGTTGTTGAATCCTAGCCTAAGAATACAAGGCTTTCCTGAAGTCTTTCTAGTGCATACATGAACATATGTGAATATCTTGAGATAGATATAAATACATAAACATAAAAGTAACAGTAAAGTAACAGTGCTAGCAGGAATGTAATTGTATGTTTGAGGCAAGATTGGTGCAGCATTGGACTTGTTAACTGAGAGATTGTGGTTTCCCAGCACCACAAGGTTACTGGTCACTGCTGGGCCCCCTAACAGGGCTCTTAACCCACACATGTTCAATTGGATCAATAATATAAATCCCCGTTTAACCCCAGATGGTTGCGTTTACTAAAAACAGTCAGTTGTTAGCCAATGAATCAGGTAAGCAAACAGATTTGGAGACACAGTAGCCAAAAGATTTTGATAGGAGCTTTGAAAATAATGAACCAGACCAGAAAAGGTTGAAATGGAAACTGAGTTAACCAAAGTCAGAGATCTTGCTGTGTGAAACAGGTTGGAAGGAGCTGTGAAGACAAGGCATAGACGCTAGGGGAACATCCAAAGTGAGTCTGGTTAACAACGTAAGTTAAGGTGTTGTGCGCCTTGTCAGTGTGAGTGCGTGTGGTTGTGTGTGTGGCCCTGCGATGGACTGGCGACCTATCCAGGGTGTACCCTCCTGCCTTTCATCCTATGTCACTCTATGTATCATACATTAGCCAGAAAAAGATGAGAATAAAGGTTGTATTTTAATTGTTCACTCTTGGTAGCCTAATTAGCTATAGACATAAACAAAATATTTTTGTAAATATCTTGTTTTAGTTTAAGAAGGTTGTTCCAAACCTGTTGATAATCCTTCCTTCATTTATTATTTAGTGCCATATTTTTTATATTGATTTAATTGTATTTCATTGTGCTTTTAAAGAAACAAATGATTGTTTTTGTTAGGCGGGTGCTTTTGGGGATTGATGCAGTGAATATATGGACATGCAGGATAGAAGACTAGCTATGCCATTACTAAAGAAGCTTATTGAATTAAGAGGAAAGTGGTAGTCTAAGATGTTGTTGCCTGCTTATTAAGCATTTGCTATTGAAAGCTGATATTGTCATGTGCGGAGGATTGTGTCATTTAGTGAAATTGGGCATCCTAAAGTAAGTTCTGAAGATAAATAGAAGAAAAAAATTCTACTTTTTTATTTGTATTTAATACAATTTCAGCCAAGTCATTCATCACATATCCCTCTGGTACCCCAACAGTTAATTCTACCAGATATAAGTTTTTTCTGTTTGTTTACATTCTTGTAAGAAATTCTGCATGATTTAACTCAGTGGACGTAAATATAAACGTAAAAACAGCTTAGGCATTTCCCATACCACTTACTGCTGTTTAATGGCACTAGCCATAACAATGGGCCTTGCTGCGATAGTCTGGACCTCACCCCTACACCAACATTTAAATTTATTTTTTTTCAATAATATTTTAAAGTGATTTTCTTTTTTTCCTGTTTTGTTACTGTCTATTTAAACAACTAAGTGACAATTGTTGCTAATTTCAAAAAGGAAAGCCAGGAAAAAAGAAAAGTACGAATCCCAGTGACACTGGTATTGCAGATGTTGTAACATGTAAATTAAAAATAGGTAGGTGACTTGAAACTTTTTTTCTTCTCTGATTAAAACTCTTTATGCATGCTGACAGCACTTAAGTTTTTTTCTATTTAAATGTATTTCTTTGCATTTGTCAGTGGTGGGCCATGCATTTGGCACCTCCTGTGGGGACTTACCAAACTTCTTAATAGCACCACTGTCACATTACAATTATCGAAACCATCAAATACAAATATAACATGTATCACTACAAAAAGTAAGACATTTCATGTATCTAGGGTGAAAACCACTTTTATAAAGCAAAAAACCCTGTAACAACCTCTAGACGAAAACTAAAACTGTAAAACTTACATCATCTGGAGCAGTTTAGAATTATTATTTCATTCATTCATTAATTTCTATACCCACTTATTTATTAACTCAGGGTACACCCTGGACAGGCTTACCATTGGCATTTATATATTCTGTGTAAGCTGCAGGACAAAAACTTTAGGTCAAAATACTTGATCTGTCTGGGTTGCCAGATTAAGAATTATTTTGAAATCAATATCGGCGTTGCATTTCCACGCTGGGGTCAAAGGGTATGAAAGAAGATGTCAGGGTTACAGTATCACATATATATATATAGATAGATAGATAGATAGATAGATAGATAGATAGATAGATAG
>JAOTQW010000022.1:7759205-7774632 GCA_026260075.1 Sisor rabdophorus
AGGGCCACACACACACACACACACTCACATTCACTCCTATGGGCAATTTAGAGTCTCTAATCAACCTAAAGTATATGTTTTCGGACTCTGGGAGAAAACCGGAGTACCTGGATGAAACCGCAAGACCTTCTTGTTGTGAGGCGACCGTGCTAACCACTACACCACCACGCCGCCCGCTGAAATGTATTGTTTTAAACAATTGTGTAAAAATTCTCTTTTATATAGTTATCATTTTTATCAAGTTGATATCTACAAAAATTTCATTGTTTTAGTTTGGTTTAGAGTACAACTCTATGACTTAGCTAAAAGGCATCACACCTGATTTGTAGCAAAATATTAGCAACAGCATCACTAGCCAATCTAATGTTGATGTTCTGTGACAACCCTTCCACTGGGTCTAACTGCCCACCACTGCTATGGAAAGAATAATAACAAAAGCAGTTCTGAAATTAATCAATTTTTTTGTTGACATACTGTAATAAGATACTTGACTTATGCTGCTGCTTTAGCTCATTTATTATACTTTCTATTCGTCACTGTCTGTTCGGACTCTAACTTCTAACGCAATTTCACACTGCAAAAGCAAAAAATAAACACTAATCGATCGCGCAGAAAGAGCTTAAGAAAGTTAGAGCTTAAGGAAAAATAGGAGTTTCTGGGAAAGAATCGAAATGGCTAATATCAGAGTAAAACCCTTCCCTCTGTTGTTCTAAATAGTTAACAAAATTCTGCTTGTTAAGCATGAAACAGAAGCTTTTTATTAGTAAATAAAAATAAAAAACGTTTCACACCAAATTTCACATCAAGTTTTCACCTGTAACTCATTGAATTTTCTGCTGAGGAAAAACTATTAAAAATGCCATCTTAAATTTTATTTTTTATCCCAACATATTATCTTCTACAAGTTTTAAACGCATAAAAATAACTAAGCAGGGTTATAAGTAACAGTCCTGTTGTGTATTTCTATAAAAAATATATACTAAAACAATCTGGTGTCTTAAAGCTTAATCTTTACATATACTTTGCCACTGGCTGGGCTACCACTTGTATAGGTTATAAATTGTGACAAAGAGCTACAGGAATCTGCTCTTTGTACTTCTTGGCTGTAGCTGCATTACTAATAACTGAACATAAATATAAGTTGATAAAGTCTAGTTAAGAAAAATTTAATAGGATGACCAAAAAGAACTATGTGTGTAATGTATTTGGTGGATTAGAGGTTTGGCAATTTAGCTGGACATCTGTGAGGAAATTGAATCCACAGCCATACAGTTTGGCCTACAAAAGCACAGTAATTCATTCCTCTCAGTTTATTCCGCATTACTACTTTTGCACATTTACATATAAACTCCTACATAAACAGTTTCTAAATGATCTCTTTGTCTTCTATTCTGCTTTCTGCTTGATGAAAACATCTGTCATCATGGTCTTCACCCAAAAAGAACTTGTCAAGACCTAGGGAGAAAGTAATGCATGCCTCATCCTCACCCACTGTTTGGTATGAGCCAATGTAGCCAAAGTCTGATGTAAGAAACAGTTGATGTGCCTGTATTTTGTTTGAGAGACAGCAATAAAAAAAAGAAATGGTACAAAAGGGAACTAATGAGATATGTCTGGTGATAATGCCAGAACAGTACACCCCATCAGTATAATATATGATGTTATTGCTCTACATTTGAACATTTACAAGATTGACATGAGATCAAAATGAAAAGCTTCTCTTTGTAGGTTGGTCCATAAAAAATGTAAAGAAAAAATATAAAAAAGTTTTTTTAGCACCAATTGCAGCACGAAGTATGACCCAATAGGTGAAGGGGATGATAGTTAAACTTCTTATAATCAAAGTTGAATTAATATACAAATTCCTATTTATCACATTTCTGCAACCTTGGTAATTGAGGACCTTACTCAAGAGCCCAGGAGGAGCAGCCTGATTGTCTGGAGAGTTTTATTCATAATCCAAGCATTCATTTTTAAAGCCCTAAAAAAATAACACTGAATTCACACCTGATGTGTCATTTATGATTTTGTAAGGAAGAGTATCTACGTACAAAATACACAGGAAATTAAATCATCAAATCACACTTATTGAAATAAATATTTTTAATAATAATCCAGTAAGATTCACTGGTGTTAAACACATTATGTATAAACACTAATTAAAAAAAATATGAAACAAATTGATTGTCACATACAAATAGTATGCTGTAAACAAATGTAAAATAACACTGTAAAGACCGTATGAATTAATCTGTGTTAGGTTGGTGTGGTGGTTAGTACGGTTGCCTCACAATAAGAAGGTTCTTTGGTTCTTGTTGTGCGGAGTTTGCATGTTTTCCCTATGCTTGCGTGGGTTTCCTCCTGGTACTTCGGTTTCATTCTACAGTCCAAAAACGTACATTAGATTGACTGGTGACTCTAAATTGCCCAGAGGAATGAAAGTGTGTGTGTGTGTGTGTGGTGTGTGATTTTTCGTCAATGTGTTGCCCTGCAATGGACTGGCAACCTGTCACGGAGGTACCCCTGCCTCTTGCCCTATGTGCACTGGGAAAGGTTCCAGCAGTTTCCTGTGACCACGAGTTAGGGAATAAGTGGGTATGAAAATGAATGAATGAATAATCTGTGTTAAAGTTACAAAATTGGTGGTTTCTTGCATGTGGGAATAATTAAAATGTTTACACAGTGGATCTTTTTCAAACAATATGCAAATGCTATACATATACCTGACATGTATTCATTCATGTTCCAACCCACTCATTCCTAATTTGGGGTCAAAGGGGTCTGCTGGAGCCTAGGTCAAAGGCTAGGATGGGTACCAGGTCGCAGTACATCACAGGGCCACACACACTCTTACAGGCAATTTAGAATTACCATTCAATCTAATGTACATATTTTTGGACTGAAGAAACATTTCAGCATTTGGAAGACTTACAACTGAGCAATTGGGCCCAAATTAAGTGCCTTGCTCAGGAGCACACCGGGGTGGCTTGGTGGTGCTGGGAATCGAACTCCGGTCTTTCTGGTATCAGTCCCACATCTTAACCACTAGGCCAGCACTAGGACCTTTGCTGTTTGGCAACAGTGTTGACCACTACGCCAGCACGCTGCTCACCACCTGATAATTAATCCTTGCAATTAATCCACAAATCACATGTTTATCACATCTTTATTTCAGTTGACTATAATCCTTAATGACTTGACATTGCACATCTTGTAAGGTGAAAATTGCATATACACACATTGCAATGTCAGTACTAAAACTATTACTGCAAGATATCGTGCAGCTCTAATTTGAGCCCATGACCTGCAACAAACACATTGCCATTTTGCTTTGCTCCCATTGTATGATTTGTTGATTTACATTAATACATCGTAAACTGACTAAAATTACATTTTACATCTACTAAAATCATGTTGTTGAAAAACTTAATATACACTACATTGTACGGCCAAAGTTTTGTGGACAACTGACCACCACACTGTTGCAACAAAGTTAGATGCATACAGTTGTTTCAGCATGACAATGCCCCTGCGAACAAAACCCCTAAGCACCATAAAGACGTGGCTTGCCAATGTTGGTGCTATTTTTGCTAAACATGCAGAAAAATCTGCAGACATGCACCACGGATTAGTCAAATGTATTTTCAGGAGTGCTAAAGGTTATTATAGGAGTAATATTTCTACTAAATCTGGAATACAATGTTTGAACAGCACACACAAATGCAAAGGTATGTGTAACAATTGAGATGGTGGATAGCACCATCTTCTTTGGAAGAGGTGTGAATGCGGCTATTAGGTAACAAACTAAGTAGATTGTATTCAATTACTCTACATTATTAATCTCAACATAAACAAAATAAAGAAATATCAATAAATAAAGAGCCATCAAAGCCGGTGTACCAGCAAACTAGCAAATCATGGAACTGTCACCAACACAGTCCATTCTCTTGCTTGATATTTCCAAGTACAAAATGTCTAGAAAGTTATGGTGCTGAGAAGAGAGAAATGCTTTTCAGTTGATGTTGTTTGTTGTTTTACTTATGCATTGCCCTGGATGGGTGCTAGTATTTCCTGTCCCACATGTCTAGACTATGCTGCAATTAACCATGATGATTTGAAGCACCGCAGCTTGTACTGCTCAAATTAAAAAGAGGTTTGAAACTATGTTTATCAGCAAATATACAGTCATCCAATCTGCTCTGCAAAATATTTGCCTACACTGAGTGAGATTTCACATGATAGCAACATGTAGAGTGACACATGGGGTAAACACTTTTGTCAAACTGTTCAAAAAAGGTTGTCTTTAACTTTTGCGACATTCCAAATCACCACAGC
This sequence comes from Sisor rabdophorus, assembly GCA_026260075.1. Lineage (NCBI taxonomy): Eukaryota > Metazoa > Chordata > Actinopteri > Siluriformes > Sisoridae > Sisor > Sisor rabdophorus. The sequence goes on from JAOTQW010000022.1 coordinate 7,763,541, forward strand.
TTGTGAGAGTTTCGATTGAAGATCCTGATAATGAGTATTAGTGCTCCGAATCAACGTCTAGACAAGCTCTAATACACCACATAGACAATATTGATATGAATAACATGCAGAAGTGCTCCTAACTCTACTAAAATAAGAAAAGCAAAGTAAACATTTCTTTTGGATTCAGTTCTCTTATTTCTGTAAAAAGGGTTCTGAGTCAAAGTAAACATTTATCCTTGTTCTTTTGACGTTTTAAAGGGCTTTACTTACTTTAATACAGGAAATGAAAAATTAATAGCTAGTAGCTTATTATTATTATTTGTACAGCAAATGATGTCCCTAGTTTTTGTTGCATAAATTATTTTTTGTTAGCATAAAAATAGTTTGATATTTATAGTTGGATGTTAGTGGATTTTTATTTCATTTTGAGAATAAATATCAATTAAATGTTAAACAAGGAACCCGCAGGAATTATTATGATAAGTAATCAAACTCAAGTCAAGTCACCCTTATGTATATAGAACTTTAACAATAGAGATTGTGTTGAAGCAGTTGTGCAGAATCGAATAGTAAAATAGTGTTAATACAAGTATACAATGAACACTCAGTTCAGCCGAACAAGTACAGGTACCTGTAAATTAGTACCCACTAATTAAGTGTATTTTGTGTGGGTTTACTCCTGGTACTCTGGTTTTATTTCACAGTCCACCAACCCCATTTACTGGTGATTCTAAATTGCCCATAGGAGTAAGTGTGAGTGTAAGTGTGTGTGATAAATAAGCTTGTATAGAAGATGAATGAATAAATTAACTAAGAAAGCCAGAGGTGACAACGACAATTAACCAAAACTTATTTGGTGACAAAATGGAGACAAAAACCTTGGAAGAAACGAGATTTAGTCGGGGTACCAGTTCTCCTCTGTGGCAGGTTGCTGCTAAGATTGGATTATGTAGATCTCTGTTGTGTTTTTTTTAAACAGACTGAAGTGCACTTAAATTTATGTATATAGATAAGGATTGAGTTTGCATTTAACTACTTTTGCGTATGGGTTTGTCTTTGGTTGCATGATGTAGGTGTAAGAAACCATGTCTGGATTTCATTATTTTTTAACTGTGGAATTTGTCCTGTGCAACATCATCATGTAAACTTTATAAAAACTGTGTTTGAGGATCAAAAAACATTAAATAGACTTACTAATGCTCCAAGGAGTTGCAACTTGAAAAAGTGATCAAAAATGCCATATTATTGATTGCTAAAATTACCGTCATACCTTACCTTACCTAAAATATAACTGTTTTTAAGTCCAAAATAAAATTTAAGACATTAGGTCTGCAGTCAAATCACAGTACTGTACTGCATCTAATATATGCATTTAGGTAAAAATTTGTTTATTAATTGGTAAAAGCAACCTAAAAACTATGCTAAACTACAGTAATAGATCTTGTCACACACAGGAAAAAAACTGATAACATACTCAGCTTGTTCTGGGTCTGTCTGGACTGTAAATAAACATATAATTAAATAAATATAAATATATTTAGGATTAAAAGGATTCTCTTTTTCTCACTTCGGTTCCCAAGAACTAGAAACATCTGGTCATTAGGTTTTTGTTTTTTTTTGCAAACCACAGACCACACAGAAATTGACAGGCAGTTTTAGTAGTGTTTACATTTGATTTGGTGTGGAATGCTTACTAAGTCAGATATTGATATTAATTCTTACCTTAGTTATTCACACATGCAAATGAGAGCTTTCAATTAAACACTGTTCAGACCAACACTCCCATGCCAGCCCCCAAAGCCTAGAGTGGCTGAAATCCATTTATTGTTTCAGTGTTGAATTTTAAAAATAAACATACTTACACCCCTAATTAAATTTGTTTCTTTGTCACAATGTTGCATGAAAAAAAATCACACATTAGTTTAAAAACTTGTTTAAATATTTACAGTTGGCTGGTTTAGTTTGTTGGTTTGCATTGAGACTATATCCCAGTTCATAACAGCTGGAAAAATGTCATAAAATGAAATCAACCTGTTGGTGTGTTTCAGTCAATGTGTTTGGCAGTTGCTTTAAGGATTCTGCGGTTAGTTGAAGATTTTGTAAGTCAGCAATAAATTAAGGCAATCCTAATCACATACCCAAAACCACATGTTGAACCTTTCAATCTGACTGAATATGCATACGGTACATGTTCCGACATAACATCACAGTGAATACAGTATGGGTGTTTTTGTATGCACTAATAACTTGCTAATCAAAACCAACATTCATTCATGAAATCATTTTATCTTCTATACCTGCTTATTCCCTAATTCATAGTTATAGGGGTCTGCTTGAGCCTAATCCAGCACACATAGGGCAAGAGGCTGCAGGTACACCCTGGACCACTATGCCACCGCACTACCCGAAACCGACATTTAACTAACTAAACAAGGGACTGGCACATGATACATAATATGTAGAGTCAAGCACTTGTGTGTGAGGGTTTACTTAGCCACTTGAAGTCTGAAGATTCTGAAGTAAAGTGGTAGTGCAGTATTTAAGGTGTTTGACTACTATTCGGAAGCTCATGGTTCGATTCCCAGCACCAAGAAGTTACCACTGCAAGAACCGTAACCCTTACTTGCTCAGATGTATAAATACGATAAATTAAAGTCACTCTGGGTAAGGGTCTCTGCCAAATGATAGAAAAGTACTGTAAATGTAAGTGTTGCCCCGTGGGATCCTAGTCGTAAAGGGTAACTCTAGGCCCAGCTTAAGTGTTACTCAACTAATCCTCATCTACACAATGTCAATCACAGGCTCTAAGTGAGGCTTTATAAGCCCCACAAAACAGGCTTTTAGGATTTTACAAAACAAGACCTGACTGCAAAATAGTCTGCACAGCATGAACTCCCAGCATGAGTTACGTCCCAGCCGAGCCGTCCATACTCTCGAGTGATAAATATGTTTTAAAGGCTGACATCAGTGTGGCTGGTAATCTCCTGCTTGTTAAAGATAATAGTTATTTTCACGCCGTAGCTTAATCAGAGGAATGCTCTATATTTTTAAAATGGTGTCGTAATTCTTGACAGCCGTTAGTATGTTTTGAAACCATTTTGCCTTCGCCGTGTGAAGGGGGTGAAAGAGAGGGAGAGAAAGAGAGACAGAGGGGCCACCGTCCCGTCTCTGAGCTCAATGGGTGAGATAAGACAGGACATGACATGTCGCTCTCCCTGGAAGTCCTCAGTTTGCCCGGTTGGTGTTCTGCTCCAGCTGTAGTTAAAGCTGTACTTTTTTTCAGCTCATAATAAACTCTTTGTAAAGTGAGAGTCTCAATATGTATTTATGTCTTATAGCACATTAGTCTATAAATATGCATTTACTGCATGTAAACCATCATACAATAGCCATGACCTTACATAGTACACACACACACTTACTCACACACTATTCGTTTTCTATCAATGCACCATGTCTGCTATAACGCTCTACTGTCTCTGCTTTTTTTCAGCCATACTCTAACAAATGGTCACATGCTTAAGCTTTACGTTCGCATTTCCAGTTAAGGCATGTAAGTCGCCTAATATTTCACTTTTTACCGCAAATGTATCTTCATGTCGGCAGCTATAAGACAGCCAGTTCCTCCTCCCGTGTGTCCTTGTTTTAACGGCAGCTTAAACAGAGGGACGGCAGCTCAAACAGATTGTTTTACTATTAATAGTAAGGCAAAATGCTGCTCTCGGTACTCGTAAACTCTTCCAGTTGTCAAAGACGTGACAGAATTTACCCGGTATTCCCCAGTGATGGCTATAGAACAAAATAGTTAAATAGGATAATCCAGCAGGCGTCAAAAATCATGCTTGGTATAATCTAGGTTGCTCATATCCCCCCTTGGTTGGGGATGACCCTTTTGACCTTCCCACGTTTGTACACGTTGCAAATAAACACAATCAATTTTCAAGTCATGTACTGAACCCTTGTGATTTAAGGAGTTACTCTTGATATTGATCTAGACAGAGGTACCCTGCGGTCAGATCGTAAAGTGCTGATAGGGATGACCTTGACTCATTTGGCATGAACCTCAGTTGGTGGGCAGCTGAGAGATGTAAGCCAAACCCTCCCAGGTGTGGTTCTTGTCCTTTGCTTTTCAATTATGCCAAATTCCTGCAACTGTGAGAAACTACTGGGTGTTGCATGTTTCGGTAAGAGGGTGCGCTTCTTTTTGTTGATTTTGGAGGTAAATTTTTACACATGGCTTAATGGCTTAAAGTTTCCAGAAATGTTCTTCTCAACTTTACACCTTACTAGACATTTACAAGCTATAAAATGTTACCACCTTTGTACATCAGCCACTGGAAACATTTTGAAGTTGCTCATAACTAGTTATTGTGAGCTAATGTTTTGTCTTTTTCACCACCAAATCTATTGTCTCTGGATGCTCCATTTTGCTTGTGGTTAAAAAGAGGAAAGTGATTGGATCCCCACGCTGGGCCGTTTTACTGCTTCCTCTATTGTGTTTTTATTTGAAGCGTATGTTTGTCTAATCTTGTTTCTCCTTGGTACTTTCCGTTAGGGACACCCACCAGTCTGAGGCATGACTCAGGCCTTATTTCCCTCGAGAAGCAAAGAGGAGGATGTCTAAGATAGTGTTTCAGCAAGTGAGAGTTAGCAATGACATACTCTCAAGGTGACATGTAGTACTAAAAAAAACATATCTTTGACAGCTAATGGCTGGAACCCTGTAAACTTTAAGACGGTCTGTTATACAAAATGCCAAAACATTTTAATCTGTTGAAACATGCTCTGATAGTGGACACATTTAGATATGTTATTATTCCATACCACTAGATATGTTATTATTCCAATTTCTGACTTTAATGTACATGCTTTGGTAAATTACTGATTTTATTCAGCCTCATTTAAAAACACTTTAATACCAATTACAACGAAGATCAGATTTTTCTTCATGATCAACTACATATGTCTTGTGGAATTAAACTAATATTTACTAATGGTACATGTTCCTGCCACCTCATTTGTAAACATTTTATTCATTTCCTGTTCTACAAATTCAATTTTGGATCAAATCTCTTAGCTACTGTAGTTATTACATTGTTATTACAGTAGTTATTACATTACATATTATATCTGTAGCAAAGGGAAACAAAAAATTTGTGTTTTTTTAACATCCTTTACTAATTTGACAATCTTAAAACCTTACTAGATAAAAAATCTTACTAGATTTTGATTTGAGACTTTAAAGATTTTCTCATTAAGACACAATAGTGTCTAATGAGGTAAGAAATTATAGGGTGCAGACAGTGTTCCAGTATATCCCAAAAGTGTTCAGTGGGTTTGAGTCAGAATCAGAATCAGACTCTGTAAAGTACACTTGAGTTGTACTTCATGTGTTTATGAAAATAAGAGCTTTATGCACAGGGACTTGTTAATAGTGCATGTTAAAAATATTTTTATAGTTTCATAATCATTACTGGATTAAGTATATTAGTGTTTCAATTCCTAGAACCACTATTTGCTTAGCTGTATAAATTAGATAAATGTAAGTTGCTTTTAAATTGTTGCCAAAACAGTAAATATAAATGCAAACAGAATTCTTGATGTTTTTGATGTGAGGCAAACTTCTAACTACTATGCCAAACTTCTTAACTTTAATGGTTATTTGTGTTCTAAGTTTTTCTATACATTTTTTTTCTTTTTTTTTAATCAAGACACGAATTATTATTAACACATCATAGTGGAATGATTCTACAAATAGCTCCCATAAGCATTCACTTTTTATTTCCCTGTGCAGGCTTTAAATATTTCATCTTTACCACACTGAAGAGCATGCACATATTTTTCTGCATTGCCAAGACCTACTTATGTTCAACTGGCTTACTAATCCACTTGTCGGTCTTTTCTCTAATATTCTCATTTTGTGGTTAAAGTTTATATATCACACAACACAACTATTCCCCTTATGTGGGTGGATGAATAATTTGCTGCACGTTACGTTTTCTGTATTATTATTTAAATCCAATGAACAAAAGAACAGTGCAGAAATAGAAATACAACTCATACATATTATAGAACAAACACAGTGTTAATTCCATGCTGTAACCATACTGTATAAGGTACTCAGAAGGAGGACGGGTGTTTTGGGGTGGGAAGTGTAGTGGGGTGGGTTGAGAGCTAATCCACATAAGTAGTCTTTGTGTTTTTAAATCTTGTTCTGGCCTTGTCATCTCTCAAGCCAGAAGATTAGGATGAAAGAAAGCTTTAAAGATAAGCTCCCAAGTTTTCCTCTATCACAACATCATCATCTCTTCCTTCCTCAACAAATGACTCTCCATCTGCTTCCACCTACATCTTCAGCCTTTCTGGTACTTACTGTGCTGAGGTTTGGTATAAAAGTGAATCATTCTATTCATTACAAGAAAGACAAATGTTGCTATACCGTAGATAAAGAGTGCCTTTGAAATGATGCCTGCTTCAGAGAAACTATGATTAAAGACTGACTGTGTAGCTGGAAGTGGAAAATTGAGCCCCCCCCCCTCTGTTCTGTTACCTATACTGCTTGGGTTAGTTTAATCATTTATGAAACAGATATTTATTTGAATGTTACACTATATGAGTCTATAACCTTTGGATTTAGAAAACATCCATTACTTCTTGGTGTGCAGCTGCTGAAAATTACCTCTGTGTCCTTGTGCTAAGTTGGCGTCCTTTTTCATTTTATTGGTCACTTAATGTTCGTAAAACATTCTTGTCTTAGTTTAAAAGTGGTTGGAGACTAGTTGGTTATTTGGGAGGTTTTCTTACACGCTTTGTGATTCTAAGTCGCCTTTCTAGCTACTGGTATTTTTTTATTGCATAAGTCATTCATTTAATGACATTTAAACTCGTTCATTTCTTTACTGAGAGAAAAATTAACAATAAACTGATCCAGCTATTTATAATATATTAATTACTCAATTTATTTACTATTACTCACATTTACAGCATTTGGCAGATGTCCTTATTCAAAATTACTTACATTTATCTCTTTTATACAACTGAGTAATTGGGGGTTAAAGGCCTTGCTCAAAGGCCTTGCCTAGAATCTTGATCACATGATTGTAAAAATTCTTCAAAATGTCTTTAGATTTTGCCCATATGATAAATTCTTTATGACAAAGCTATTATTAGGCTAAAGAGCACACTATACTATCTTTTTCATTAGATAGTACAATAAGCCAATTTTGCCAATATGTTTGTATGTTTACACTTAGATTTTTGCCAGTTTGGCAATTTCAGAAGAAATTAAATTATTTGCACTGTTTCAGTGTTTTGTTATAATTTGGTTTACATTTTGGTAAGTTTTTTTTTAATTACAGATTGAGACCTACATTAAAGAAAGCATGAAGGCAGAAATGGCACAGTTACAGCAAAGCGTTGTCCACAATCGCACAGCAGCCATGCTGGAAATGGGAACCAATCTTCTCTCCCAGACGGCTGAACAGACACGAAAGCTAACTGATGTTGAGACTCAGGTATCTGTTTTATGATATTGTAAATCTAGCAATGCACCACTTACTAAGTGCTAGTAAGATTTTCATTTCAATAATATTTCGGTACGATTACAAAAAAAGCCAAAAAAATACACAAATCATTGCTGTTTTCCCTTGTAGCCATGGTTTTTCTTGTGTTCCCAGTATTACTGATGCTTTATGCGAACTTGAATTGAACACACAGGAATATAGTCATGAAATTATTCTGCTGTTTTTTGAAGGAAGATGTTTCTTGGGAAAGACTCAATATTCTTAACTACTTTTGCACAGCTTAGAAAAAGAATTGCTTTATTTTCTCCTGTTATGACGTCTCTTCAGGTTTTGCTTGTTTAACAATTGTCATTTTTGGTCTTAGATGTGCTATTTTACCATTTGTCTTTATTGCTTAACTGTGTCTAAATGATTAGGTTTTAAATCAAACATCCAGACTGGAGATTCAGCTGCTGGAAAACTCCTTGTCTACAAACAAGCTTGAGAAGCAGCTTATGGTCCAGACCAATGAGATCAGTAAGCTCCATGATAAGAATGGGTAAGCAGATGCACAACTTACAAAACTATTAAGAAAGTGGGGTGCATAAATATGACTACAGAATTTTTGAATATAATATCTATTGCTGTGCATTAAATCAATTATTAGAACTGACTTTTTTGTGCATGTTTAACCAGCATTGGGAAATAAAGTCTCCGAATGTTTAATCCCACCTTTAGGTCATAGAAAAAAATCAAATTCATGTTTTACATCCAAAAAACACAAATTGCAAAATTCCTTCAATTCTCAACAATTCAATCAGAACTCGGACATTTCTTTGGTTTCAGACTGAAGCTACAGGTCATGAGATGACAGACATCTACTGCTTTTGAAAACAATTTTGTAGATACATGTTAATAGATAAAGATGTTTTTGTAGGTGGGAATCCGATATTTACAGTGCAAACATAAATGGTTAATTGGTCTGGCGGGCCTCATTTCTCATCTGATGTGTACAGAATGTGTAAGCCTAATTTTCAGTTCTATCAGCAGGGCAATACAGCCCAGCTGTATTAATAAAAAGATGAATACAAAAATATCCCAATGATATTTCATGAGACAAAGAAAAAGAAATGTTAACTTTCTTTGTGCTTTTGTATTTTTTTTATTGCTGAGGTTACAGTTTTGTGATTGTCAGAAAGTTATAAAGTCGAATTAGATAGTTGCGTGTTATTCTCTGTCGACATATACGCAGTAAAGCTTATCATCAACCCTTAAGACAACTGAATACTGCCTGACCTTAGCCACATTTCTAAATGTATATGATTAAATCAGGAATGCGTTTGCCTGAGCTTTGGTCGTGGATACTAAAGAATTTAGTGTAAATATTTATACACCAATTATAGCCATGCTAAATCAATTTAATCTCTAACTGTGTGTAAATGATAGGGCAGGACAAATTGCAAAAGAGTGTGGACAGATTCGCACAATGTACTTTCTCTTGAAATGCTTTCTTTTCCTTTTTCTTCTTTACCCATTACTTCATTTTGCCGTTTCTCCCTGTTAACTGTTTTTTTTAATGTCCCACCTTTTTTGCTGTCTTTTACTTTTTTCCTCTCTTTTGAATCTGTGTCTATTGTCTCACAATTTTTTTTGATGCCTTTACTTCATTTAACCATCTTTTATGTCTTTTACAGTTCCTTTAATGCCTTTTCTGTTGCTTTCTCTCTGTGGCCCAGATTTCTGGAGTTGAAGATGCAGGAAATGGAGACAAGGCACAGAGAAGAGCTGGGGGTGCTGAGGGAGGAAAAGAGTAATCTTCAGGCTCTTGTGGTCAGGCAGAGTGGGGTGATTCTTGAGCTGGAGGCCCAACTGGGCAAAGCATCGGGTAACAGCACAGTGTTGCAGAAGCAACAGCAGGACCTTATGAACACCGTGCACAGCCTTGTCAACCTCTGCTCCAAAGACGGAGGTATGGAATCACTGTACAGTTTCCCAAAATGATAATGTAGCAATGCTTATAAAAGTGTATTCAGAATTGGGTCTTTGTTTTAGCTCTGGTTTGGGATTTGGAAGGTCGAGTAATGTAGCCTACGATATGCTAATTATAGCTAAAAATAATGAGGAGTATGCAAACACTATATTTATGCTAAGGACTAGTTTCTTCTTATACAATGCACCATTGTCTGCCAATTGGCATTGGTGCATTTCATTGGCCAAAACAGTAATTAAAAATTTTGTTTAGAGCAACAAGTGCATTTACCACTTGACAATCACTTTGGTCAAATGTGTCATACAATTAAAGTGTTGGGATGTCAAATCAGGACAATGTCTGGGAGTTCAAACATGTAAAACTAGTTATGCTATCCTGCCATCCTCTTTCCCATGTCCATCACGATGACACCAGCCAGCCGATGTTGTCAATCGCATATACAAAAGAAAACAGTAATAGTATCGCTTTCCTTTGGCTGTCCTCAGCCGCACTGTAGTGTAGTGTGAGCAAATATCTCTCCACATGTCTTGGCAGGAGTTGTGTGGTAACTGTCACCCATTCTAGATAGTATGATATGGCAGGGCTAGATAGGATATGGGAAATAAAGTAAAAATAAGATATTAGATACCGCTAACTTTATACACATCCATGGCACATAATTAGCGAACTATAGAAAGTATTAAATTCACACAAGCTCAAAAGATATGACCACAAAATATACACTGAAAAAAATATTCTTCATAGCAGTCAGTTGGATTAGACACTAATACTAAGGTGATGAATGTTGTGATAGTGTTTATATATTCACTGTTCTCCAAATACATAAAGAAATCTAGGAATTTACTTAGTCGAGGGAACTGCCAAAACGTTAAAGTGGATTAGAATTATTCCACACCTCTGCACTGTTGAACAAATAATCACAGTATTAATTCCCCTATATTGGCTGAACAAAAGTCCGAAATCTCTGGACAGTTGTATATTATTCTGTATTTAAATATATAAAGCACATTATCAAATCTAAAAACTTACCTGCAGGACTTTGGAAAGTGAGTCTTATGGACAGTAGAATAAACAGTGTGCTAGACAGATATAAAAAAAACAAACCTCTCTCTTGAATACTTAGACGGTTTTTAAACTCTTATTGCATTTTAACAGATTTTGGCTAATGGTAGATTTAATTTGGGAACTAACCAAAATGAAAACTATATAATACTAAATACTATGGTATTGTAGAGTAACTTTATAGAACATTCATGCATTAATTTATCTTCTATATCCACCTATACTCTAATTCAAGGTCAAAGGCAGAATGGGTACACCATTAACAGATTACCAGTCTAAGCCACTGTGTTGTTCTGATGTGTTAATGTCTTGTGGTAATTTTTTACAAATAATAAAGAATAAATAGGGGCGGCGAGGTGGCATAGTGGTTAGCACAGTCGCCTCACAACAAGAAGGTCCTGGGATCGAATTCCAGGTTTGGGGTCTTTCTGCGGGGAGTTTGCATGTTCTCCTCGCGCATGTACTCCGGTTTCCTCCCACAGTCCAAAAACACGTGCATTAGGTTGACTGGTGACTCTAAATTGCCTATAGGAGTGAATGTGAGTGTGTGTGGTTG
>JAOTQW010000022.1:7774732-7785324 GCA_026260075.1 Sisor rabdophorus
ACCCCCGTGACCCCGGATTCAGGAATAAGCGGGTAAAGAAGATGAATAAATGAATGAATAAAAAAAAAATTACTGTACATTTTCTACAGTTATACTGTATGTGCTAGAACATTCACAGCAATGCATACAAAATCCCTAATAATAATAAATGAAACCAAACATATTAACAAGCTATTTAGTTTTTATTGGTCATTTTAGTTAAAAATTTATTTGACGTTGCTGTCTATTAGAAATAGAAATCTGGCCTTTCACATTGAAACATACTGTTCCCATTAGAGACTGTGTTTCCCCAAAACTCGTTTGAAATAGTTTTAATAGTGTATACATAAACGAAATGTAAATACTATACACTAAATAAGTATTTTAGTATAAACTATAACATTATAACAGTATACAAAAATCTATAGTTCTTTAATTCACTAGAGTTAATACTATAGTGTGGGAAGGATCATTAACAGGTTTGGAAAAACATTATATAACAAAGATTTGCATGCAAGGTCAAAAAATGGGTTTATCAAACTGCCAAGCATGAACCAGCAAATAAAACTTTAATTCTTGTCTTTTTCTAATTAATTGCTAATTGCACGGGGTGCTAACACTATTCGGCACTATAACTCCCTTGTTTGGAACAACTTACATTTATCTTTTTTTACAGTTTGGGAAAAATGGGGTTTAAAGGTCTTTGCTCAGGGGGCCGAGCAGGGACAACAAGGCGTGCCGATAATCACACCACAGTTTCTCAGTTAGCAGTCCACCACCGTAACCTTTCCCCTGCATAGTAAATACTGTAATATAGTACAGAATAATACATTAACTACATTTTACTAGCATAAATTCCAAAATTTACTATGGTATTATTTCATGTGGAAATGAACCAATATTGATCTATTTATTGATATAGACTTTTGTATGCTTTCCTGGATTAGAGAGTCTGCCAAATGGCTTCAATGCAAATATAAAAGTAAAAACACAGGGTGCTGTCAGGGCATCATCTGTACTTTTAGCGTTTTCTATTTAATTTTTTTAAACAGCCTGCATCTAGGTTGACATATTTAAAATAATGTTGCTGAAAAAAAAACATGATGTACAGCTCACATTGTTCTCATATCCTCACATTACCCAGTCTCTCACTTCCTCTACCTTCTAAAAGCCCAGGAGTGCTGTGTAACCCCTTTCACACATATTAGAGTGACAGAGTGAAAGAATGACAACATTTACATTTTTGGAATTTTTTTGGCAGACACCCTTATCCAGACTGACTTTTAGTTCTTATTTTTACCCGCTTGAGAACTAAAAAGGTTAAGGGCCTTGTTCAGGGGCCAGCAATGGATGCTTCGTCATGCCGAATTGAACCCATTATTATTCTATCTAAGACATACTTATATTAATAGGGAAAGGTGATGTTTATAGAAATCTCACAACAATAAGGTCCTGGGTTCGAATTCTAGGCTTGGGGTCTTTCTGTGCGGAGTTTGCATGTTCTCCCCAGGCTTGCGTGCTCTGGTTTCCTCCCACAGTCTAAAAACATGTAAATTAGGTTTATTGTTGATTTTAGGTTGCTCATAGGAGTGAATGTGTAAGTTGGCGCAGTGGCGTAGTGGTTTACACAGTGGTTAGTTCTTCTTTTTGTTCTTTTTGTTTTGCTGTTGTCTCCTTTTTTGTTCAATGCGTTGAGAGCAACATGTCTGTACAACGTTGTTCGAAAAGTTACTAATACTACTTCACCCACAGAACTTTTATTTACATGTTTTTAAATATATTTCTTCTGGTGTACAATATGTAAAAATCTATGAGATCTAAAATATTTCTAAAATATTTCAAAATAGCCTGTCTGGCACCAACATACAAGCCATGGTTTAACTTATGGTACACATATTCCTTAATGTGTTTGGTGGGTTTGTGTAAGTCTGTGTGCACTTGTGCCTATAACTATGAAATATTAGATAAATAAAAGATATATAAAATTAAAGTTTAGGCCTTAATCTAAATATATTTAATTAAGATAAAATGTTCTGTTATGCAATTAGAGGTTTGAGTAATGCAAGCTTTGTTCACCAACTGTAGCACTGCAAAGCCCACTGTCTGCAAGGCTAAGGGTAATGCTCTGCCTGGAAATTCTAGCAATTTTTTCTATATACTATATTCTATATTCTTTCTATATATGATTCTAAAGGTGCAGTAAGATGTCTTGGAAAATGCTAATTGTAGCCTGATAGCACTAAAGGTTTTTCAGCCACCCTTCCGCAAAATGCAGTCCAAAGTCATAAACACATGAACACATACATACTTGACAACCATGAATAAACATCACTACATCATGTATTATTCACCCATAAGAAATGTAATATTGGCCAACTATGACATCATCTTTCAGACGCTTTGACTCCCTTAGTTGAATCCAGCGTAGAAGACAACACTGATATTAATTTAGGTTTTCGCTCAATTTTGATTTACTTTTTTTGCTATATGTAAATACACTGATGAAATACCTATAGCAATGTTCAGATGAGACCTTTTGGTTGAGCTAACACGGAACTTAATAATTGCTATCGGGATCTAAAGAGACTTCAAGAACCGGCAGAACAAAAACAATCATATAATTTATTTTTAATCAAGTAAAATCCATAAAGATAAGGTTGAACAAAACTGCAGAACAGAATAATGCACCGAAAACACCAAATTGTGCATGCGTTTGCTCCAGATAATATTGAGTTGTACCGGATGGAGCTTATCATGCTTCAGCACACAGCCTGCTTTTTAACAGTTGACTGAAATGTCAGACGGGCCCCATGCAGTTACAACCCGAGCCTCTGTAATATCTTAGTCAATGACTGTATGGCTGTATATTCAGCCATCCTCAGGTAGCCAGTTCCCTCAAAATATATGATTTAGTCTGATACATATTAAATATGTATTATATGTTAAATAAAATTTAGCTAATAACTACCAGAAAACAGAAAACTTCCAATGCAAGTAAAGTCGTCTTTTTTATTTCTTTAGCAGTTTTTGAACAATTGAGATTGTATCAAAGGAGCTTTACAGATTGAAATCGAAAAATACAAACTATTAAAAATTCACTAAAAACACCAGTTGAGTTTAACTTATATCTGCACAGGCAAAGAACCAAACCTCCATCAATAAAAAAATGAAAAAATGAGAAAACCAGGAAAACCAGGATCAGTCGTGTAAGGACATTTTTTGCAAGTACCATGATGTACTCCATACTTCATAAAGTTGAATTATGGGATATTTAAAATCGGTTAGCAAATATAGAAGTAATTGAAATGTTTCTAAATAACAAGCAGATAATTCATGGCCTGTAGTTAACAAGAGTTAAATTTAGGATAAAAGTTTTTATATGTCTTTATAGTTGTATTTTTAAGTATAGCACTATTAATATTCAGTAAAATTCCACTTGCAAACCTTCACAATTTCCCAATGAAGCATCAAATTTCTTCAAATACAACAAATTGTAATTTTCCTAACCAAAATGGTCAAAGCCTAGAGATTTCCTCTTGGCTGTCAGAGCTCATGTTAAGACAACACTTGTTTATCCATCAAGCACATGACTTATTTTTATTTCAACATCTAAGAAGTTTTGCCCTTTCGACCTTTCTCTAGCCCCAGATCTCGGTGGTCACAGAAAATTTACCCTGGATGTCTATGTTGGGATTGGCTGAAGTGCAAAGAAATTTCGGACCTATGGGTACAAGCTGCACTTCCTGCAGTGAGGGCACTGTGAGCTTCCTGTTGCTTTTTGTGTTCTTAGGATATTTAGCAGACACCCAGGTGGTTTTTTAAACCAAGTGCCTGTATGTTTGTCAATCTGTAGAAATTATAGAAAAAACACTGATATTGTTAGGTGGTGAGGTATTGAATATAGTATTCCAGGAAAATAAATCTGTATTCTCCTCAAATATTATTTAGTTATTAAAGTTTTGGAATTGTTTAAAGATTAGGGTAAAGTTGGCCTGCTCAGTTTTATGCTCATTTTATGTAGCAGTTTGTAGCTTTGGGTTCACACTAGGGGTCACTTTCTTCACCTCTGGTTGAATTAGTCAAACCTTAATGAGTCCAACGGGACAGTTTTTGCGCTAGAGGTGAAGGAGAAGGTTCTAAGGTTCACACCCGTGCGGTACCACTACTGTAATTCAAAACTGGGTCAGGGGTTCTTAATAGCCATAACATCCTTGGTGATCATTATAAATGTTTGGCATATAATATTACAGCTCAGGGTATAATGATGTTTTTCATGCCCAGACAGAAATAAACATCGGTAAATAGCTTGTGTTCTATCACATAGACATTTATGGCGTTTGACTGATGCCCTAATCCAGAGCAACTTATAGACCTTATACACTTTGGGGTCAAAATTCCTGCTCAGGGGCCCAACAGTAGAAATTTGATCCTTCAATTAGCAGTTCAAAACTTTACCCATTGTTCAACCACATCCCGCCATTCTAAAATGAATAACCATGAATAACAGACATCCTTTTCAAGAACAACCGTCATTCATTCTTTAGCTTAGAAACAATCATTTTCTTCTCTTTCAAGATTCAATCTGTAACAGTTGGATTGTGATGAGTTGATCCATGTAGCGCACTTATCACTTCAAAACATATTACAAACTCTGGGAGCTAAATGGTGTTTAAACAAACCCAGTTCTGGGTGACTGTTGACAAATTTTCAATGGTGTTATCGCACCTAATGAAAAACATCAGTCATGTTTGATTATTCCTGCCTCGCAATATATGTTACTGTTCAGTCACAGAGGTTAGTATTTCAGAAATATATTTCACTCCAGTATGGCACTTTTTTATAGATTATGAAATAAATGTGTCTAAAATTAAAAGGTTTGATTTTGGCGTGCTCTTATTGAGATGTTTGGAACTGTCTGGAATGCTCAGTTTTTCGCAGATACATTTGGATATGGTTGGTCATTACTTTTGCCCAAGTTTTTAGTTTCGTCTCAATATAGTTACTTGTATGTTTTTATCGCTCATCTGATATTGATACAGCTTTAAAATTTAAAGATGTCTGTTATTACTGGTTTATTACGACCATAAACAAGACTTGCTTCTATTCGCCTGAATTTTGTCTCAATTTACTTAGGATATCCTAATACGTTTTGGAAGGTATTGGTTTTTCCCATTAAACCCTAATTTATTGAAGTGGTTTTATCTATTTTCACCTTCGACAAAAGTTTCTCCACCAAACAGAAGTCCCTACCGAATGAGGCAAATTTTATATGTTTGTAGAGAATCATCTACTAAAGTCTACATCAGTGGATACAAACTAATAAATAATAATCGTATCTTCTCTATCCCTACTGGGTACATTTTGTAAATCATAGCTTCTGGGTTAAAAATATCCAGAGTTACTGAATAATTATAGGGTGTGTTTATTTGAATGAAATCTTTTGGGATGCACTTGGGGTTGTGAGTACACTTTTTGCAATGAGCTATGTCTAAATCCAGATGTTATACACAGAAAAAAGGAAAAATCTTTGACTTTCGGTGCCATGGTGACAGATCACAAAGTGATCGATAACACTTGTCAGAAATGTCTACACAATGCCTAGCAAGAATGTTGGTCTGTTGACCTTGCACATCTCTCATCAGAGATATCACCCTTCACTGGACATATGTATTTTTTTACATAACCCTGTCATTTAACTCGATATATATCACAATTATAAGTCTTATAGTGAACAAATAAGTAGTAGTGTTAATCGCCATCACTGACAGCTGCTCAGGATATCTAATGGAAGATTGAACTACCTCATATGTATCTCATGTTTCTTTGTGTGTGATGTGTTTTATGTAACTATTATGCTTTATTTTTATAGAACTGTCTAATCATGTAGACAAAAACTATGATGCGTTTTGCAGACAAAAGCACTATTACTGAAAAATCTGTGCTTTGAGTCTAAGCTTAGTCCATTTTATTACAATGCACTGAATATCTTTCATTTATTCATTTATCTTCTATACCTTCTTAGGTCAGTCCAGTCTATCGCAGGACCACACACAGAAAAACAACCACACAAACTTACACCATGGGCAATTTAGAATTACCATTAACCTAATGTACGTGTTTTTGGACTGTGGGAGGAAACCGGAGTACCTGGAGTAAACCCACGCAAGCAGTAATTGAACCCAGGACCTTCTTGCTGTGAGTCGACTGTGCTAACCACTGCGCCACCATACTGCCCAATATTTAGTCATTCACTCATCTTCTGTACCCGCTTATTCCCTAATTTGTGGTCACGGGGGAGCCTGCTGGAGCCTATCCTAGCGCACATTGAGCGAGAGGCAGGGGAACACCCTGGACAGGTCACCAGTTCATTACAGGGCCACACATAGATGAACAACCACACACACTCACGCTTACTCCTATGGGGAAATTTGGAGTCGCTAATCAACCTAATGTTTTTGAACTGTGGGAGTAAACCGAAGTACCCGGAGGAAACGCATGCAAGTGCAGGGAGAACATGGGACCTTTTTATGTAAGGTCAATTTTTTTTTCATTTTGATTTTATTTGTTATTTTTTGTTATTTTTGTTATTTCAGCTGTGCAGAAACAACATTTAAAAACAACAGCAATACTTCTTTGCGCTACTGAAACAATAATTAAAATACATTGAAATACATTTAAAGTAAATACATAAAAATGCTAGCTTGTTAAAAAAAATAAAAATAATAAAAATTAGTTTAGTTTAGTTTAATTTAGTTGAGTTGAGTTGAGTTGAGTTGAGTTGAGTTGAGTTTAGTTTAGTTTAGTACAGCTAAATTGGTATAAAGAAGTTTTGGCTTTGACTCCTGTTGAGCAATACATCGCTATTGAACAGGTCTGGCTTCTTGTTGTGCTTGACTCCACAGCATGCTGTTACACTCTATGAACCTGTCACTGTGGGAGATTCTTGTCACTGACACTTAGTTCTTTCACAATGAGGCATCTATAATCGTCTCCCTTGAAGGTCTGTCTATCTCCGCTGCCCTCTGCCTAGCGCCAGGGATCAAAGCCAGGTCTAAACACTCTGCAGTGACATCTCTTCTCTCCCAAAACAGCTTCAACAGCGAAAACAAGGGTGTGAAAGCTTAGCTGGGCTCTTTAGGAGTGCAAGAAAGAAGAACTGAGGGAAAATTTTCAAATATATAAGCAGGACTTGTGTGTGTAAATATAAACCACTTGTTATAACAGAAACCTGAAATTTATAGCTATAGTAGTATTTTGTCCGCAGACCTTTGCTTGGTTTCAAAATATTGGCAGGGCTAATTATGTACAGATGGAGGCAGGGCCAGCTGCAGGCTTCGGGAGGCCTGTGCGAGATGGATGAGCGATACTTCATAAGTTGCAGGAGATCAGGGCTTTGATTAAAGAGCTTTCACTCTGGAAACATGTCACTCACTTTTATTCATTGGAAGATCTTATCGATTAAATACCAGACAGCTCTCTGGGAGACATGAGTTCTAAGCTTTCTGTTTATTAAAAAAATGCTGTATTGTTTTGCATTTTTCTTGTTGGTGTGTGTTATTTATTTTGTTATCTGACTGAGGTTGTGTATGCTTTGCTGTAGGGGCTACAGTCTTAATTCATTCCATCTTTTAAAACAAAAAGCTTACAAAAATCTTTTTTTGAACAATTATCATGGCAGACCAATGTACCAGTTTTTTTTTATCTGAGAGGTGTGAACGATTTGTACAAGGTGTCACGTGATTTAAAAAAAATGCATTCTCTCTCTTTCCTATCATTCAAAACACTTCCTGCAAATTACTATCAGATAAGACATGGCATTATAAAGCCTCTGGTTTATTATTCTCTTGGGTATTATAATCCGCAGTTAGCATAAGCATCATAGAATTTATAACGAATATCATCACCTGCTGCTTCCTAGTATTATGCGATATGAGCAGCCGGACATCGGTCGGTCGATTGTTAATACATATGGCATGAATATGTTTCTGTTTTCACATTTTATAACCAGATTCATATGAGTTGCAGCAGAGGTGACTGGTTTCTCAACATTCAAACTGTGAAGATAATAAAAAACCATCTAGAGATCAGTAAACTGACTCGATCTGTCATTTACAGTGGTGCCCAACAGCACGAAACAAGCTGACGAAGAGAAGAAATTCAGAGACTGTGCTGATCTCCATGAGGCAGGATTCCAGAAAAACGGCGTCTACACTATCAACATTAGTCCACAAGAGACCAAAAAGGTGTGTGTGTGTGTGTGTGTGTGTGTGTGTGTGCGTGCGCGCTTGTGTTTATGTTTAGATTTTGTAAGATGAATAATTATGTAAAAACTAAAGGACATGGCAGCATTTTCTTCACAATGTGTTCCCACTGCTTACATTAGTAACAAAAATTTCTTCCTCCAAACATATCTGAGCAAAATCACAATTTAATCAACCAGGCTAATGGGAATATTATGGGCATATTAAAGTCAGATTAGAAATGCATTAATAGCCCATTACAAATGCTGATGCCAAACATTAGTAGATTGGAAGTAAGCCATTGTGAGTAACATTGACGTAGGTGCTGGTTTATATGATTGCACTGAGCGTGTGAGTGTAGCGTTAGGGCGTTAGGAGGGGACACATTGTTTGAAATATGTTTATCATTTGTTTAGATCAACAAACTCAAATTTAGGACCCAGAAATTTCATCATCCAAGATTCATGGACTGGATTAGATTTCTTAGTGTCAAAGCTGAGATTCTGATAAAAGTCTGCATGATAGATTTTAGAATAAAAGCTGCACAAACTAATATGTTGTACCACACAACTTTAAGTTTTTGGTTTCATGTTTTGTTGAATTATAGACATGTGCCCAGAGGTCTTATTTCACCACAAGTCAAATCTGTGGTTCTTGGGGTAATTGTCCTCTGACTGGAGTGTGTGTATTCAGCTGGATGTATGTGGGGTTAAAAAAAATATCCCTCTTCCACCACCAAAGAGCAGCAGTCACCGATTTGCTGCTTATTGGTTTACACTGAGACACACATAGCTAGATTATAGCCATGTGTTCTTTTTTGTCTCCGCTCTGATCCTAGGCCTGGACTTTAGCCCTGCTTTAATTGTTAACTAAACATACAAGCAAATCTACTTCAGCCAGACTGCAAACAACTTAGCTTCATTGGGAACTTTCACATAGTTATATATCCAGATACACTTTATATTTACTAATTTATGTCAATAGTATGTACCGTTAACATGCTGTTTGTGTGTGTGTGTTTATGCTTGTGGGCAGGTATACTGTAATATGGAATCTGCCGGTGGAGGATGGACAGTAATTCAACGCCGAGAGGATGGCAGTGTCGACTTTCAGAGGACATGGAAAGAATACAAGATGGTACGTCAACAAATATCACACTAACCTTCATTTAGATCGTTGACAGGAGTGAAAGGCATCTAGGAGAGCCAGAAAAACAGTAAACAGATGTATGATACATTACTGCTGTTATTAAAAAGAGACACCCTGGGGCAGTAAAAGTTTATTTAGTCTGTTAAACTATTGATCTTCTCCATGCCTGATCTTTATTAAGGATGAACAGCTTCAGACCTTGAGGACTTTAGTCTTACAAAGTTGCTGATTACTATGGTAACACATGGAGAAATATACTGCTGTGTTGAATGATGTGTCTTGGAGGACAGACATCTCGAAAGGTCAGCCTGAAGCTGATAAAGACCCGGAGCAGGTCTTCCCCCCGATGGAGTTTTTTCATCAGCTACAGGGGATGGACATGGGATGAGGGGATGTAACATGATAGTTTTTTATCAGTGGTTTATTAACATTAGGAGTCCCAACTGACCGCTCTTTTATCAGCTTTATGTAATTAATGTTGCTTCTAGACTTGATTTATAGGTGATGCATTACTTTAGGAGCATTTTGAGTTGAATGTGTTGTACATTAATGCTCATGCACGTAAGGCACTTGGTGGTCTATAGTTATAAAAAAGACACTTTGTCACAATAGTGACTGGCTATAAAATTAATCAGTATTAAAACAACTGTCCATTCCTAAGATAGTTTTTACACAGGGGATGTTTTCTGTGATATGGATCTGAGTGTGATGATTCCAGCATCCTAAAGCATCAGCGTGTTCTTGATTGTATAGAACCCCAGGGCATTTTAAATCATATTACATCACAGGTGGGGAAAATGCTGTTTTTTTATTATTCAGAATTTTAAAGGCACAACATGTCCCAAAGCGTTTCCTTGGTAACTTATGGTACATATGTTTTGTGTTGTCATGTTCATATTCTTGGAACCGCAGCACAGCGTAACCTATATCACTTTCTTCAGGTAGCCAGGTCAATGACATACAGAGGTATATAAGGTACCTCGAAATCAACACTCAAGTAATAGTCAAGTTATTTTACCAGAAAATGACTTGAATACATTTTTTTGGATTTTTTATTTTAATTTACAAAATCTTCCAAAATCTTTGTTTAATGGACAAATTTAATGTTTAAAATTGATTAAACAAATATGAAATGGGCGGCGCTGTGGCGAAGTGGTTAGCACGGTCACCTCACAACAAGAAGGTCCTGGGTTTGAATCCTGGGCATGGGGTCTTTCTGTGCAG
>JAOTQW010000022.1:7786448-7810573 GCA_026260075.1 Sisor rabdophorus
AACCCAGGACCTTCTTGTTGTGAGGCGACGGTGCTAACCACTGCACCACCGCGCCTCCCCTCTACTCAATATTGTCTTGTTTTATTATTTATTATTAAATATATTTATATATTTATTTATAGTTCTATGCGCCCACTATTGCATTTAGTTGCAAACTCAGATTAGAACTCAGATTAATCTGTAAACCTGAGCTGATGTAAAATGTATTATTTTTAAACAGTTTCGTGTAATTGTAAACACTCAGAACTCCCAGTTAGGTAATCCATCACAACAATAGGATTGAGTAGCATAGAAAGACATCTGAAATACATTTTCTTATTTTGGCTTTGGAGTCTTTTGGCTTCGGAGTGTATTTGCCTTATCTGGGGGAGGTGTAGTCAAGAAGGTTTGTAAATGTTGCTATTTATGCCTATTAGTTAAACGATGCATGACAACCTGAAACCTCAGCAAGGATTATTACAACACAATGCAGTAATGCCTAACTTTATCCACAACCACTCCCCCAAGAGGATGCCCTACTTGACCACTCCCCTTTCTGGCTACTAGTAGAGTTCTCGTGAGAAATTATGTAGCAGTAAGAGGGGGTGGGTTTTGAGGGTAATAGAGGAAAGGGAAGATTTACTCATATGTTACCACAATCAAATATATGCCTTTTAAAGTCCGATTACATAGCCTACACCTTGACAACCACTCCGGAAACATAACAAAAAAATTCTGAGGATTATATTTTTCCACCCACACACAGCCTGCCTTAGGCCAGATGCATATTTCATAGCAGAAATCAATAGCCTGCTTTTAAAAAAAACCCAGTCTGCAACAAAGCAAAAACTACTTTAGGTTTTCTTTCAAAAAAACATACCGTTTTAGCCAAACATTTTTGTCGTGTTTGGAGTACCATGCTAATTGTTAATACTGACCATTTTTATTTAAATTATAAAATTGGCTTCATTTTCTAGAGGTACTCAATACCTGATATTTTTTTTAACTGATTGGAGAAAGTGTTGTTTGCTCTAGTAGCATATGGTGTTCATTTGTTGCACTATAAACAGGTAGAGTTTAGGTTGTTCGTTTGTGGTTTTGGCTTGTTTCAACTATATGAAATTACTGTACATTAAAAACGATTCAGTAGCTACTCCAGCAAGTTAAAAGCTGAGTCAATTCTACTGAGAGTAGTATGTCTACTGTTAAGCAATAAGCAATAAGGGTGCATTCATATGCTTTGACACATGTAAACATACTTCCTTTCAAGAAAATACTTGTTTGATAAAGCTTGGATCATCTGGCATCATATGCCAACATTAATAAAATTCTTTGCCATCTTAGAAAACAAGATTAATGAACTTGCTTGCTTCTACTGATGGCTGAGCTTTCTTGGATCAGGCTATGTTTCCCATGGTCTGCTCCAGGGCCCATCAGTAACCCCTTTCTAAATTCCTGTAGTGACCCTGGGTGAAATCTTGCTTTCAGGGCTTTGGAAGTGTGTCAGCTGAGCACTGGCTGGGGAATGAGTTTGTGTACATGCTGACCAGCCAGAGACAGTACATGCTTCGTGTGGAGCTCACCGACTGGGATGGACTTCAGGCCTTTTCGCAGTACGACCGCTTTCACATTGGCAGTGAGAAAAACAAGTACAGGTAACACAAATCCTGCAATTCTTAACTTTTCTTAAGTCTATAAAACCATGTAACATCACCTATACAGATGTAGTATATTGTACATCAGGGTTGTCACAAGTCAGTTAGACAGCCTGATACACCTTATGGCTAAAATTCAGATGGCCTGCAGCTTGTGGCCTAGAAGCATAATTTCAGATAAATCAGATTCAGGTTCTCATTGTCAACACAAGTGACTGCACATAAATTTAGCCCAAATTTTGACAATTTATATGCTCATATAACATATGTCATTTATATTCTTAGTGCAAAAATTTTTCTAAACAAACCAAAATTGCAAAATTGTGCAATTTGTTTGCTGCGCAGAGCAATTTTTAGCTCTGACCAAAGGCAGAGGTCTCTAATAGCCTACACGCACATCGTAGTAATTTAAACAGCGCTGACATTCTAAACCACTAACACGGAAACATGATAAAAATCATGCAACAAAAATTCTGTTAAAATAATTTTTAATCCACTAACCATAACTGTAAGGAATCCACTGAGGCTGAGTAGTTCATTTGTTCATTCGATACCCGCTTATTCCCAAACGCAGGGTCACAGGGGTCTGCTGGAAAGGCAGGGGTACACCCTGGACAGGTCACCAGTCCATCGCAGGGACACACATAGACGAACAACCACACACACTTACACTCACTCCTATGGACAATTTAGAATTACTAATCAACATAATTTACATGTTTTTGGACTGTGAAAAGTAGAACCCTTTTGAGAACATGCAACAGCAGACAAAAAGACCCCTTTTCTGGGAATCGAACCTAGGACCTCATTGCTGCGAGGCGACCGTGCTAAACAATATCTATATTTATATATATGTAATATCAGTGACATGTGATCTTAAGCAGACTTGCAGACTTCGAAGACTTTCAAATGTTTCAACACTTGAAAGCAGCAGTTGCTTCCAGAAAATGTCAGTCGGGTAGATAAGTTTCCGCCGATCATTTTTTTAAATGCAATGTCCTCTTTTCACCTTTTACATGGAAGGATAATGATTTTACAGTACATTTCTGTGAGAATGTGAAATGCATAACACGTCTTTTTCTTCTAGGAATTAAAGTATGCAGTAAGTCTAAACTGTACAAGTGTCCAGTAATGTCCACAGGTCGAGGGTGCTCCTTGAGTCCAATATCCAATTTATGGAATTCATACTAAGGGTAAAACAGGGCTAAAGGCATAGATTAAGAATTTTTTTATTTTTACTATTTCAATAATTGATAAAGCAAAACATCTTGTGGCAAAATAAATAATTAAAGCACTTTGTTTCAATGAAGACATTAACCACAGATGTGGTAAAAGGCTTTTTCACTACTTCACTAGTGATGCAAGTATAATATTAAGTATGATGTGGTATAAACTAAGCACTTTTTAAAGAGTATACTGTTTTCTGTATATTTTACTTATATAAATAAAACATAATAATAATTATTAATAATAAAAAAAGGGTGGGGCCCCACGGTGGCATGTTGGTTAGCATGGTCGCCTCATAACAAGAAGATCCCGGGTTCAATTCCAATTCAAGGGTTCTTTCTCTGTGTAGTATGCATCTCTCTATAAACCCAAGTTACAGAATAAGTGGGTATAGAAGATGAAACAATGAATGAATTGAAAAAAATGGTCAGGTACATTTACCATGATTAATCTTTTACCTATTCAAATTGTTAATTACTAAGGCTCCAGCAGTACCCTGTGAACCCCAAATTAGGGAATTAGTGGGCTTGTAGATAAATGAATAAATAAATGGATTTATTTTTACATGTCTAATGTTGATTTTTACATGTTTAAAATGTTTATCTAAACTTGGTATACAATACTATTGCAAGTAAACAGACAGAGAGTTGTAAAAACAGGGTGAGATAGAGAAACGTCCCTAAGCCAGAAATTAAACATACATGCGCTGAAGCACAATAAAATACTGTATGTTAATGTTACATTTACAAGGCTCCTTTACTAACTACTATATTATATTTAAGTTATGAATTTCTCCAGTTTTAGGATAATTTTAATTACACCTAAGCTAACTAAGATGTTCATATGAGACTAAATACCCGGGCTGCATCGGTGGTTTTTACCCACATTTTATTTACAACGTATTATATTTTAACATGGTGACAGCTAGGAATTGAACTCATAACCTTTCCATTAGCAGTCCACTACCTTTACCACTGATCTACCACCACCCCACTCACTTACAAAGTTTTCTTGGCCCTCCGCCCCAGTGACCAGGTTTATGGTTTATAATTCATTCATTTATTCATCTTCTTTACCCGCTTATTCAATAATTTGGGGTCACAGGGGTCTGCTAGAGCCTATCCCAGCCCACATGGGGCGAAAGGCAAGGGGTACACCCTGCACAGGTTGCCAGTCCATCGCAGGGCCACATACAGACAAGCACACACTCAAATTCACTCCTATGGGCAATCATAGTCAACCTAATGTACATATTTTTGGACTGTGGGAGGAAACCCACGCAAGAGCGGGGAGAACATGCAAACTTTGCACAGGCAAACCCCATGCCCTGGAACCCAGGACCTTCTTATTGTGTGGTCGACCATGCTATCCACTACGCCACTGCACTGCCTAGTATTATTAATAAATTAGTATTATTTTGATTGGTGAGACTGGATAGAGAACAAACAGCTGTGTAAGTAGAACTAGGCATTTAATTTCATTTTTTCCTTTTACAGACACGATTTGAACAGCACTTCAAATTGTGCAGATGCATTTGAAAAAACAGTTTGAACACATAACCACAGACAAAGCCATACTCGTTCATACCGAGCCCCATGATCAGGTTTGTTATATCTTACAACAACAACAATAATAATAATAGTAATAATATAGCTCCACTGTGCTTTATTCATGTGCCACATCGTCTTGACTTATAAGCAGTCAATGCCAGTAAAAAGTTTCCAGAATCTAATCGGCATTCAACTGTCTATAAATAGATTTGTTCTTTTAAACTGTTGTGATTTCAGACTTACACTTTGCTTGTGTGGAACGCTGGCCAAAGCAAACTCATTCCCATGGGTCTAAACAAACTGGACGTGATGTTGCCACTTCTTTTAGTGCGCTCCAGTACGCTTACAGCTTACAACTTTGCTTTGCACAAATCCAACACACAACATAAAAAAGTCATGGTGAGATTTACAGCTATAATGCTTCATGTTCATTGACACACCACATAAACACAGACTAAAGGACTGGGGCACTGAGAATGTCTCCAAACCTATGCTAGAAACCTTGGATAATCATTCTAAGCTCAATGCGCTACAAAGTACTACACTTCTTGTTATCACTCACAGCAGTGGAGACAGTGGTACAGAAATGCAGGCTGTAAGCTGAATCAAAAAATGACTTTCTCTCTTATTTTTCAGTTTGGGATTGGCCAAATACAATAAATCTTGTCAATAAAGACTTGGCAACATGTTCCGCATGATAAATTACAGCCAATGGTCATATGTGTCTAATTTTTTTCAGTATTCAATACTTTGCCTTAGGAGATTGATTGTGTAATTTGTGTCATTTACATTTATTACATTTCATTCCATATGCCTTTTATTTATACAACTGAGCATTTGGGGGTTAAGGGTCTTATTCGGGGTCCCAACAGTGGTAAGTTAGTGATGCTAAGAACAAACAATCATTCAGTTAGCAGGCCAACACCTTAATCACTGAGCCACCACTTTCTCTGCTTCCACTGTTAAAATGATAACAGTGTAATTTTTTTTAAATGTGTAATTTTATCTTTTAGAAAAATAATCAGGGCTATAAAGTAAAACTAGATATCTTTGGCAACTGAGTGGCGAATTTAGTTTTAATATGTTGCTCCAGTATCACTAGCAAATGAATATAACTTTCACACAGACATCCAGAAGTAAAATCTTGACTCTCTGAGGGAGTTTTATTATAATGATATACACAAAAAACAACCTAAAGTTTAGGCCCTTACAAATGTCCTGATTCTCAAAGAAAGAAAATCGACACAGATTTACATTTATTATTGTTTTTATGAATAAAACCTACAATTTCCAATTGCTAGTCTGAGCTAAAACTTCCTCGTGGTAACCACATATACATAACATATACTGTATAGTAGATAACTAAACATTTTAGATACCTGGCTCTGTCACATCCATATGTTTTTAAATTTACGTTTTATACTTTTTTGTCTTATAACCTTTGCTACACTGAGAAACATTTCCTACTATATTTTGGAGCATGGACTTACTGGACACAATATTATTTAGATTAGGCTCCAATGATGAGGTGATAAGGTCTGGGGTAGCATCGGTGTTCCAGTTCATCCCAAGGTGTTGAGTAGTGTTGAGTCAGAGTCAGGGCTCTAGACTTCTCCCACTCCAAACACAACACATATTTTTTTCATGGAGCTCATGGGGCTTTATGCACAGGGGTATTGTCTTACCAGAAATGTGTTTGGGTCTGTTAAGTCCAGTGAAGCTATAATTTATTGTTACAACATACCCATAAACATCTGGCCACAGATATGCCACATGTGCTGCTGATTGTTTAACTATACAAATACTAAAAGACATCTGGAATGTCTAATCTAGTTTGTCCTTGGTACAGTAAATCCCCTACTGCAGCGTACATCTATCGCATGCCTCCCAAATGGCTGGTAGGAATGTCATCAGTCAATTACTAGTTATAGAGTCACTTTTAAATAATAACGATATAAAATATAATTTAGTTTCATCAAAAAAGAAAAGTAAAGTAAAACTGTGAGTCCCGCATGAATCTTAAACCAAAAACTAATGTTTCGCTGGTAATATATCCCGCAAAATAATGTACAGATTGTCAAAAAAAAAAATGACGATGCTAAAAACATTACATTAGCATATGGTTTTCACTTACAACATGGTGTATAAAGCTCTATTTTAATAAAAATGAAGCCAATTCCAACCCAAACATGCCCTTAGTTGCTCTTTTGTACAAAACATTTAAATACAAACTTGTTGGGAATTTATAATACTTTTTTTTATTTATAAAACTATTTTAATAGGATTAAAACTGTTAATTGCAAGATTGGGGTACGGTTGGCCTAGTGGTTAAGACTGATACCAGAAAGACCGGGATTCAATTCCCAGCACCACCAAGCCACCACTGTGGGCTCCTGAGCAAGGCCCCAGAGCAAGGCCCCCAACTGCTCAGTTGTAAGTCGCTTTGAAAAAGGGCGTCTGCCAAATGCTGTAAATAGTAAATTGCTCCCAATTACAAATGTAAATCAGCCTTTTTTAAACTGGAACACACTGTTCCCATAGAGCAACTAGTAAAACATTAAAAATATTTCTGTATCAGTTCAGTACAGTTTTTTCTATAGTATGCCGTTTACATTAATCAAGTGTAAATACTATAACAAACTAAAAACTATAATTTACTACCCTAGTTCAGATTGGACTGCTAATTGGAACATCAAAGTTAGACCACCAACACCACCAAGTTGCCACTGCTAGGCCCTAAACAATGCCCTTAAAACCCCAAATTGCTTAGTTGTAAAAAAGCGATAAATGTAAGTTGCTCTGAATAAGATGGTTTGCTAATTGCTGTAAATGTAAACAAGTTAAATTAAAATAATTAAGGGTAAACTAACATGCCTGAAACTTTTTTATACTGTGCCTGTAGCCATCACAAAACTGCACAAGTCCTTTGTCACCTTATTAAGAAATTGCAGCGTAAAAAAAGAATTTCTGTTCTGGTTTCAATGATTTTGCTTTTGGTAAGATTCTTACAAGTGAAGAGAAAGATTAAACATTGTAATGACTATCAAGTCTGTGTTTAGAATTTTGTGCCAGCATCCCAAGCAAAAGAAACCTGAGATTCAGTTACTAAGAATCGTGTGCCACTGTACAATAACAGTGTGTCATAAATCAAAACAAGCTTCCAAAAACAAAGATGTGGGTATTTACAGTCCGAGTGTAAGGGTTCTGTGGCCCTGGGTTCTTCTATGAGAACTGTATTTTTAAGTATGATGACAACAGGATTAGGCTAATACTTGCAAGCACAATAAGCGGTAATAATTGTGCAATCGCAAGCACTGACCCGGTGTATTCTTTCACTTTTTCATTAATGAAATATAATCTAGCCAAACAAGTGAATGCTGGCATTCTGTACTGATGCGTCTTAGAGGGATAGAATAATCAAGTTAAATGTGCGTTGTGGTTAACGCAGTAAGACAATAGCTGTGTCCTTGTGTGAAACTGGGCATTTGGGTGTTTGCAAACCTGGCAGGATTTTTTCATACCTGCATGTGTCCAGTCTTATGGTCAACCACAAATATTTTGGAGAATGATTTACAAAAAAAACTTTTAGCAAAAACACAGAAGGTTTAAAACAGTAATAATGCACGCAAACAGACAAATTTCTAAGAAAATGAAAAATACAAATAAATATAAAAATGAGAGAGAGAACGGGAGTAAGGGAAAAGTAAAAGGAGTGAGAGATAAAGAAAAAGTGAGAGATAAAGAAAAAGTAAGCATGAGAGGGTGAGAGAGATAGCGAGAGTGATAGAGAGGGAAAGTGAAGGAGGAGTGGCATACTAAAAGTCAGGAAGAGAGTAAATGAACGAGAGCGTGGACGAGAGAGAGAATGAACATAAGTGAGAGAGAGAGAGATAGGTAAAAGAGAGAGGGAACAAGAGAGAGAGATAGAGAGAGAAAAAAAGAGAGAAAGAAAGAGAAAGAGAAAGAGAGAACGAACTAACCGTGTGTAAGGGAGAGGGAGAACAAAGAATGAGCATGAACGAGGGGGAGAGAGAGAACCAGGTGGAAAGTCGTGGTTTATACGCTTCATTATAATACAGACATTTTCCTGAAATTGGCTCAGTGTGTGACATTTGACTACATATGACACTAAATTTACAGACGAATACATTGGCATTTCTACAGACCTGCAAGTTTCCTGAGGCTTCTTTAGTTCCTTATACAGTATTATGTTATATATTACCTAAAGCAGCTTTCAGCTTTATGAATTTTAGCCAACATTATCTAACGTAATTTGTTTTGTAGCTATGCCACAATATCTCTGTATTTGATAGTCATGTTGCCGCCTCAAACAAAGAATCATTATAAATATATATTTAGAAGGTTGATCTAAGAGAAAATGGATATAAGGATAAAGCCAGCCAAGACATGCATATAATAGACAGAATTAGTTGAGTGAAAATATGCGCAGGTCAGATTTGTAACAACTATAGCTTCAAACCTCTGATAATTTGCCAAACCAGGCCAAAATACCTCTGTGTGTTTGTAGACCGACTTGTAGATTTGGCTGTGTGAAGCGTTACATGGTCTTGCATCACATAAAAAAAAAAATGCAAAAAAAAATCAGATTTAGGACAAAAGCGTGTGTGTGTGTGGGCAAGTGTTTGTGCGCTACTTCATAAAATCAGCTTATGTGCCACGTTTAAATAAAATTACTCAACGCCAGTATTAAAAACACAGGTATTTTAATATCATTTAATAAACATATCCTTTACGAAGTGTGTCTGAACATATACTGAGGTTATTCAGTGTTATTTCTAATGCTGACATAATTCCCTAACAATGATCTCCAGCTATATAGGGTAATAAACTTACAGCAGATGATAAATCTATATTTAATATCCCTGTACTTTTACCAGCTTGGTTTAAATATCACAGTCTGGGCTGTCCCACATCTCCTCAGCTCTATTTGATGTCGATTTGTTGGACAACTTGGCAAATATAATGACTGAATGATATGAATAAAATGTAGGATCTGGCCAATGTCTACAGGTCTATACTCATTTGTTTGCTCATTGTAAGTCATTATAAATATGATTATAACAGACACTGTAGCTGTTTGTGTGTTACCTCTCTTACTCTGATTTATGGGGCTTTATGAGTCTTTACTACCAGCTTGTTTTATGTTAACAGGCAATTTATAAAATAGAAATTAATCAAACAATGATCTAACATTGAATCTACAGCTTGCAGGATTTATTAATATAAACCTCTGAACTGTATTGTTTCTCTCATCAGCCATTTTTTCCCTTTTGCGTCTTTCCCAAATGTCCAAGCATATCTAAAAATAAACTATCAATGATTGAATACATCAGATTTTTAGTTTTGTTGATTATCTATTTACACAGAACAAAATGTGTTTAGAGGTTAGATTAAGTTAATAATCTATTGTGGGTGTGGCATTAAGTTATGCAAATAACCATATAAGTAGTGCCAGTACCAGTGATAACGTAGCTCAAATGATTAAAAAACATGTGGGTTGAGCAGAAGATCTTAAAGATCATGAAATTGGTAGCTCAGTGGTTAAGGTCTTGGCCTGCTTTGATTGGTGGTTTATTTACCAGTACCACCAAGATACCACTGTTGGGCCCCCGGGGAAGCCCTATGGAAAGCAAGGAACCCCCAATTGCTGGGTTGAAAAAGTTAAGTAAGTCAGAAAACGACATCTGCAAAATGCCAGAAAGGTAAATATGAGTTCTAATGTTAAGGTCTCCTTTCACAAGCCCCTTAGGCCTTTACTCTCATTTTTTTCAGTTGAATATATAGATATATAGAATAAATGTGGGTCACACCAGATAAAAGCACCTGCTAAATTCCCAACATCAATCCCCAGGCTTGTTTTTTAACATTTAAAAAATTCTGAAATTCTAAAAGAAAAAAAGGAAATATAGTTCATTTATTTTCTATACCCACTTATTCCCGAGTTTGGGGGTCTACTGGAGCCTATCCCAGCACACATAGGGTGAAAAGCAGGGGTACACATTGGACGGGTGGCCAGTCCATCGACACACAGACAAACAACCACACACACTTACACTCACTCCTGTGGTGGACTTTGCGGTGGTAGGGGATTGAACATAGGCCTTTTTGGTCTCCCGATCAGCAACTCAGTGCCGTAATCATTTGGGCCACCACTGCCCCTGAGCATGAGTCTTGATCGATGGCGCAATATATGTGGTGTGACTTTGTTACTACGTTAAATACCTTTAGTGAGCAATAATCACTTCAATTCTTCAAGGACGGACAGTTCAGCTGAAAAGCATGCAGATCCATTATTCTAAATAATACAGGGGGTGTTGTGGTTGTGTTGCTTCTATGTATAATATAGTACTCTTGTGTATTCTTTTACATTTGTTTCCAAAGAAAAAAACATGGTTTGTACCGACGGGATGTAATGTAAACTCGGTTTGGAACGGCTAAAGCAGCCAAGCATACATTCAAGGCAAACAATAAGTGAACATAGTCATGAATTACTGTCATATACATCTTAAAAACATTTGTGGAACACGTTGTTGCATGGTGGGCTGTTTGCTGTAAAACATCTTCCCAAGCAGCTGTCTTGATAGGGGAAGTATTTTCCTAATTCGAATGAAACAAGATTCAAAACAGACAGAAGAAAACAAGGGCAAATTAGTAAGCTATGCATGCTATTAATCTGTGCAAATGTCACATATCCGGTGATCAAGCAAACTTAATGAACCACAATTCCTTGGCTTCACTAGGAACATCAGATGTCATCAGATGTTTGGAAAAGCCAAGACCCTTAACCATATTTTCAGTTTGTATTAGTGTTAGCTTTTTAGACAGGGACTTGTCCCCAGTGAGATCTGTGTTATTTCAGTGTGTCTGACCAGGAGTTTGTGAGTGAAAGAATAAGCTGCACAGATTCTTGTCTTTGCGTTAGAGCTGTTAAAACAGCTGTAATGTCTTGGACATGACCACATTTTTCTGGACGTCTTCTTTTAATAAAGCAAACACTATAGTACCTTTGATCAAATCTCGGCTGAAGTTTCTTCAGTAAGCAACTGTAACTACATACACACATCTCTGTTTTTAACTAACATAATAATTTACATATTTTGCATGACTGACATCCTACAGCACTAGAAGCTTTCGGTGTTTGAGCTGCCTTGGTTCTTAACCCTTTTGGCTCCACGGGCACTGTATCAGGAGTGCATTCCCTGAACTCTGACCCCAAACTTTCTACGATGGGAGGAACCAAATATGCAAAGAAACTAATTTTTTGTGATGTAAAGTTTGTGACATATAAAGACATTCATTTGTTCATCCTCTATACCGGCTTATTCCCTAATTTTAAGTTAACATAGCACTTTGTCTTTGGTAGGAATCAAGTTTGGGTGTATGCTCTGAATTTCATAATCATTCCCTCTTGAAAAAGTCATTTCTTTTGATTGGCAACAATATCTGTTGTACCGGCGTCAGCGTCTTCAACTGTGATTTATTTTTCCCATTACAATTTGACAAACACTGGGGGTAGCACTGAAAATACCACTAGACCCAAAGGCCAGGTCGTCACTAAACATCCACATTTAATTGGCCAATTCTGTAGCTAACACTTACGTTTTATCTTTCAACCTTTATAATGCAGAAAATTTTAGTTCAACTTTAACAAACTGAAGCAATTTTGTACGCATTACATATAATAATAAAAATTGGTAATATGTTGCATATATTTATCTGGTTTAGAGTGTGTAACCAGACACTCTAAAGACATGCCTTCAGCTGTGTTGAAAGACAAGCCTGGTTCTCAGATATCTGAGGTGGCAAAAATACTCTTGTTCTAATGTTCTTGTTTAGGCTTTGTTAAGACAACATATTCAATATATGTATTTAAAATGTTAAATGGAGGGTTATTATCAAGATTGAGATTTTTAAAGTTGGAGTGAAGTTTTAGCCAAATAAAAATGTAATATTCACGTTCACCTTAAGCACTAAGCTATCACTTTAGAAATTAAGTAAGCATTAAAAAAAAATTTTGAAACTAGTTAAATGTGAAATGATGTAAGATTAGGAAGAATCAACAGGGTCACTGAAGTTATAAAAAGCATTAGTTTAAAAATGACAAAACATTACATTAAGTTTTTAAGGACCTTTGGCAGGGGCATGTACATAGTTGAACATTTAAGTAATTTCTGAAACAAGGATGTGAACTAGGATCTCAGAGGATTTTGGCAGAGGATGCTTAGGGAAAACTCCAAACAAACCGCCCATTTGTATTCTTCTGCACTGCATGTGATGATGTCATGCCTTCACTGTTTTTTGATGCAGACAGCTTTACAGTGATCAGGTAAGCTGTGACCAGAAAACCTGCTGGATCGATTAAGTGTTAGGAATGTAAAAAACCAACCGAACTTCCAAATTACAACGACAACCACATAACCCAAAGCTTGGCTCCTCGACCCCTTCGTATTGGATCACCACCCTCTTAGTGGTTCACGACAGGCCTTCGAACACCCCCAAAATGCAATCAAGTTTTTCCACTCTGTATCCAAGCCCCATCTGAAGTGAGATTTATAACACTCATTCGCTCCTGTCTGGTTTCATTACAAGAGGTGGATTTCAGGACAAGATCGTGTGAGGCTGAGCATATTTCATTTTGGTGTTCCTTATTCCTTGTTGGCTTGGCTCTGCAATGTTGTTGCTTGACCCTGAGCATTTGTGTTTTGAGAAAAAAAAAAAGCCCCTTGCGACCGAATAATAAGATGGAAAGAAAGTCATACCCAAGACGCAGCTTTTAATGAGGAAGGTCATAGAGGTTGGAGGAATAAAAGCAACTAATTCTAGCACACTTAAATGAGAAGGCCAGATGGGAAATACTGTTTGGAGCAAATCATTAGGATCAGTTTATTAATAAATAAATAAAATTATATATATATATATATATATATATATAAAGAGAGAGAGAGGGAGGCAGCATGGTCACCTCACAACAAGAAGGTCCTAGGTTTGATTCCCGGGCAATGGGTCTTTCTGTGCTGAGTTTGCATGTTCTCACAGATTCACCAAGTTGCCATTGTAGGTCTATATTACACAAAGCCTTTAACCCCCTCTCTTGCAGGTGGGTGTTGTTTGTATATGTAATGTAATGTATATTTAAAATAAGGGTATGCTTTTAGCCCAACAACGAAACCCTATTTTAATACATTAAATGAACTCAATTCATTGAGCATCCCACTGTAACTTGACTAATGGGTAAACATTTGTATGTTTAAATATCCTATCAGTGTCAGAACTGACTCAGCTCAACCTCTTTCTTCAATACCTTGCACTTTACATATAACACTTACACTGTTCTTTCAAAAGTTTTGTGGGTTGTTAGACTAATGTTCCAGTATTGAGTTGTTCATTGACATAAAAGCACTGTTGTAAGTCACTCTGAAGAAGAGCTTCTGCAAAATTTTGTAAAAGCAACAATTGTATTAATCGACTAATCAGTCAATTTGTTTTCTTGTCCAATGTCCAATCACATTCAAGGAAGTCTAGCTTAATCTAATTTAATCTAATTCATTCTTTTGAGTTCACAAAACATGAAAATTTAAACATGTGTATTTTGAGGATCAATTTTTTGAGCTTGGTCCAAACTGCTAATGTTAAGTCAGGATAACTTTATGGTTTAAGTAAAGCAAAAACCAGGAAAAACCTCATGCAGATTATGCTTTTACATTGAGATTACTAAAATAATTGACATTATAGGAGGTAAAGAAAAAAGAAATGGTCATGACTTCCAAATAATTTCTTCCATGTTATACTACTCCTGATGTTGTGGATCATCTCTCAGTCGTATGAAGCTGTGTGGTCCTGATGATCATATTTGGATGTTCTTTCACATGTACTCCTTTGCCTTCTTCTCCATATCCCTCAGCACCATTGTTCAAGGCCCCTGATTTACATCTTCCACATGTTCAAGCCCCTGGACATACTGGCCCCATTTGTGTGTGTGTGTGTGTGTGTATTTACTGTCACACAAACAGATGCAAGCTGTTAAACAGCACTTACCGACACGCTGACCTGACATGCACAGAGCTTGGACAGTTTGCACATGTTATGTAGACACAGGCATGTAAGAGACAGAAGCTACAACCCGCCATATGTGTAAAATATGGTTGTAAGTGCTCGCATACATAATAGCACCTACAGTTGTTGGGTGGAATGAGGACAACTGAACAGGAAAAGAGTAAATATAGAACAATGACTTAAAGAGGCTTTTTAAATAGTGGGATTTGTTGCTTTCCATGTAAAATCATGCTTTAGTGTATATATATATTTTTTATTTGAACTACAGGTAATACCAAGTAATTGGTATGATAAAAATGAATTTAAAAAATTAATTAATACTAATCATTTCAGCTTCTCTATATTTATCAAAACTTTAAATAGAAATCTGAGACCAAAATCTTAAACTTTTTTTTAGGTTTTTCTGAAATTCATTTACATAAAGAAAAAAAACTTTAATATTTAATATTTAACCTTCTGCATTATTTAAAAAAATACAATGATGGTTTGCTCAGAAACGGATCATCAAGTTTTACACAAACTTCTTTAAAAGTGTCACTAAATAGTTAAAAAATGAGAAATCAATAAAGAGCACTGTAAAGTTGTAAATTGTAAGATTATGTAAATAAATTATCCCTGGGACGGCACAATGGCGTAGTGATTAGTACAGTTGATTCCTGGCCATGGAGTCTTTCTGTACCGAATTTGCATGTTCTCCCGAGTTTATTCCGAGTACTCTGGTTTCCTTCCACAGGACAAAAACATGTAAATTAGGTTGATTGGTAATTATAAATTGGCTATGGAAGTCAATGTGCATGTGCGTTGTTGTTCGTCCATGTGTGGCCCTGCAATGTCCAGGTTGTAACTTTTCTTCTTGCCCTATGTGCGCTAGGATAGGCTCCAGCAGTCCACAGTGACCCTGAGTTTAAGAATAAGCTGGTATACAAGATGAACGAATGAATGAAATATTTATCTTTTTGTTATCATTAGTATGTCATATTGTAAAGACATTGGTTTATCAAATTATTATTATTGTTGTTGTTGTTGTTGTTGTTGTTGTACAAGAAAAAAAGATATTTGGATCCTCTTGTACAAAAAAATGTGAAAGAATTACACCAAGGCGCACACATACACACACACTCAGTGTGATTCATATTTATCAATACATCTAAAAGTTTCCGCTCTTATGCTTTTAGATTGTCGTTAAAGAGCCACAGTGGGACAGCCGGCAGACAGAGCAGTCTGGTGATCCATGGAGCAGACTTTAGCACCAAAGACATGGATAATGATAACTGTATGTGCAAATGTGCCTTGATGTTGACCGGAGGTAAGTGCTAGGAATCTTGTGCTCTCGTGATTATATTTTAAGTCAAAGACAAAGCCTGTTGTGTAACAAACGAAAACAGACTCTTTTAAAAATCAAACGTTTGTATAACATTGTCATTGAGATGATTGACATTACATTTTAGTCCACTTGTGTCGCCTCAAGGTGCTCATTAGAATTCCCCACTTCACTATATTCTGGATAAAGACCGTGATTTCCCATCTTCTGTATTGTTCTAGGCTGCACATGGAAAATTGCTTAAATAGTCTGCAGCCAAAATCAATGTTACTTAGTTGACTTTCCACGTAGAAGTCAGAATTCTTACTGTTTTTACATTGGTGTTCTCAATGTAGACAGAAGCCACCCACTCAAAATTTCTTTGTTTTTTCCATTAAAAGTATGGATTTGTAGCATGGCACTGATCGTTGTATTCTGTTTAGTGCAAATATTATTCTTTCATTAGTGTGAATCTATGCTTATCCATTCAGTCATTTGTAGCAGCATAATGCACAAATTATGCAGTTCCAAAAATATTATATTATAAAACAAATATTTTTGTTATGTTAGTTAGTTAGGTAATGCTTAAAATTGAAGTAGGTATAGGTAATTGATGTAGCTATAGGTTTATTTTGCCATAGTAGAGTTATTATAAGTGTCCACGTTCAAAAAATAAAATAAAAAATAAACTGATTTTGGGTTCAAACAAATTAGCTGTAAAACATTAATTATTAAGCAAATAATCATGTTTGAATGTAAAAGCTGCTCTTCTACTCCTGCATGTTTAGGAGACTGACAACAGAACGTAATCCCACTAACAAATTTGTACTATAGAATGTAAACCCTACCAGCTAACAACTAAAACAACTTAACAACTTAACAACTTAAACTACACATTGTTCAATCTATTGTTAGATATATATAACTTAAGTTAGATAAGTTAGATAAGTTAGATATATATAACTTTCATCCTGCACGTAGACCTCAGAAATTTGGATAATCCCAATGCTGGACGCTCTCTGCTAAACAGTCGCAGGACCACCAATTGCTGGCAAAGCAGGTGTGTAATGCTTAAATTGTGGAGTAATAAGGTCTTCATGGAACTCCACATGCTGTAAATAGTCCGTTAACTTGAGCCAGAAGCCAAAGGGGTTTAAAATATATGAACTCGTTCATCTTTGCCTGTGAAGAGACTTTTTTTGTCCCAAAGGAAGCACTTGGTTTTCAGATAGCTGGGATACATCATTAAGCAGAACATGACAGCACAGGACCGGAGAGAGTCAAGTGCAAAATTTTCAAAATACAAGTGCAGCCAAGTGTAAAAAAATTTTTATAAACTGGCCAAGTACAAGTGCACGGAAACACCAATGTCACTGCACAGCTAGTGACAGGATCAAGCATGTCGAGTTAATGTGTCAGGAGAACTAGACCAAGAGATTTAAGTAGAGACCAGTGTCTAACACTAAACAGGAAAATATTCCATAGTTTAAGCTTTTCTGTGACTTATTGTTAATTCCCTTTATAATGTAGTTGGTGTGGTGAATTCACTGTTAATCAGAAACTTTTCTAGATTTTCTGATTTGTATTTTAGTCTAGTTGTGCAGGATTTTATTGAAAGTTTATTGGTGTAATCATGAGTATAATACATTTTTTGTAGTTTTTTTTTTCCTGCTGTCCTATTGATGATTAAACACAAAATTATAGTGAATTACATCAAATATAATCAATTAAAAAATTTTTACATTCATCTACATTGGTCTACAAGGTCCTGGGTTAGATTCACGGGCAAGAGGGTCTTTCTGTGCAGATATTGCATGTTCTCCTGGCGCTTGCGTGGGTTTCCTCCCACAGTCCAAAAACTACATTAGACTACATTAGACTACATCTGAACATTATGGTTTTCCTACCTTCCTAACCTCCCAGTCCACATATTTAATTGTGTACCCTGTGCAACCAGAATAGTTCATTTCAGGGTTGCCTAGTTGGGTAGTCAAAAATTTTATTTTAAGAGATTTTTGGATCAGTTTGGTAGTTGTAAAACATACATTTTATAGGCTAATTATAGAAATTACAAAAATAGAATGGGATCGTTGCTCCATTCAAGTTTAATTAACAGACAGTTTTAATGCTAGAAACCATTAACTCTATCTGTGAGGATCAAAACTAATTAGGATCGGTTTGCTATTTCATGCTGCAATCGACTGCTGATATCAAAGAGTTTATTTTGGACAAATAGGATTATAGTGTAATTACATTTTGGTGTGTTAGCATTAGACTGCGATGGTGGGACAAACATCTTTAATGCTATCAGGCTACAGTTAACATTTTCTTACTGCACTTTTAAATTTAGAAGTCAGCACATTCCAAATGACTGTCGCTCCTACTTTATAAGATTTATTGTAACTATTCATTTAGTAGTCCTTATACTTGAAAAATAAGTGTAAACCTTGACTTATAAATGATAACTTGGTTTCAGAGTTATGTCTGTACCCCCTTCCTGTCAATAATTATATTATCCATTATTTATTGTTACACACAAATATTCTATAAAAAATTTTAAATGTTTTGAGTTACATGTAGCATTAAGAATTTAACAAGGCTGTTAAAAAAAACATAAAAAAGCAACATAAAAAAATATCATAGATTTTTAGTATTGAACAAACAGGCACAGGAACATAATAATGATTGGGTGATATATTTGATTTGTTGGTGTACCTCTTTGTACCTCCAATTAGTTGTATGGAGTGCCCTATTGCCTTATTTATTGATGTGCCTCTAATTTAGTGTAAACATAAATTTAAAAAAATGTCTGGCTTCTGCCATGTTCATAACCAGGATAACTGAAATGTACAACCATGGTAACAAGGAATATAAGCATCCAGTCCCAGACCTCTCAGATTGGTCCATGTCAGTAAAAGGGCAGCATACTTGGCTATTGGCAAAATGTCACGGATGAAAGTGGCACTGGAGCTGATGCAGAGAAGCCAAGTTCTTTCATAGAAGTGATGCATGCCATGCAAAGCATTCTGTGGGTCCATTGGGCAAGAGAAGTGTAAGTGTGTGTATGTGTTCATCTATATTAGTGCTTGTGTGTATGTGTGTGTGTGTGTGTGTGTGTGTGTATTTGTCCTGAGTGTGACCGCTTCTAAATAGTTGAGTTTAATGGACTGTAATGTGACACAGATGAAAGGCTTATGCCCCCCTCCCCCCACGGCTGTAAGCAAACAACTTAGAGAGCGGAAACTATTGAAGAAAAACAAGGATGGCGCATCATATTCTGGAATTCAAAAAAGGGCGTTAGCTGTATTTTTTTTTCCTGTCTTTATACGTGCGGCGATGTTCTCATGGCATTGTCAGTACAGTCCAAAGTGTTGGTGTTACCTATCACGTACCTCTGTAATTATCATAAGTGCAAGCTGTCAATGTTAAAGGCTGTAGAATGCAGAAAAGTGTTCCCATAGTGCATGCGAATTAAAGTCCGGGACCCCTGGCTAAGCTTTCTTTTTTTTTTTTTTTTTTTTTTTTAAGTAATTATTTATTTATTTTTGCTTGGGGAAATTCTGCAATCAGCTCCACTGAGTTTTTAACACTGTAAACTAAAATTGCTTTTAACTTTATTCAAACATCTTTTATGCCATCTTGTAACAAGTTTCACCTCTTTTCAATTTTTTCCTGTATTTAAACTTCTGGTTTTCTTCAACTCAGCTTCATTATTTCTATTTATTTATATTCCATATTATTCTTTTTATTTTCTGTTAAACGTTTTAAATCTGTCTTGTTGATGGTAAATTTACTTTAGGGATTTACTAATAATATTTGGCTGATTTATTGTCTCTGTACCGATTCATAGTCTCAAACATAGTGTGATGATTATTTTAGTCTAAATAAAACTAGAATAATTTATAGTGTCGCCCAGAGTTTTCCCTATGGTACAACAATAAAATTTTAAAAAATTGCATACTTTCCTACAATATAGTATGTGAATCAGAGTGTGTCAGACATGTGCATTCGGTGAATTGGTCATTCTGAATTGCCCATAGGAGTAATTCTAAGTGCGTGTGGTTGTGTGTGTGTGTGTGTGGCCCTGCGATGGACTGGCAACCTGTCCAGGCTGTACCCCTGCCTCTCGCCCTATTTACACTGCGATAGGATCCAGCAGACCACCGTGACCCTGAGCTTGAGAATAAGCGGGTACAGAAGTTAATTGAATGAATGAAAAAATAAATAAATGATACCACAAAAAAATTGCTTTTTGTAGTTTTCCAAATTATCCAACTTTAATTTAGTGCTTATGTGATGTTGTATGTCACATGACTGTATCAAAATAGCAGCTGTGGTATGATGATGGGTTAAGGATGAGGATAAGGGTTGGTTTCTCTTGAGTCTGGTACCTCTAAAGGTTTTTTCTCCTTATTTTATTTCAGTGAAGGTTTTTTTCTTGCCACAGTCACCACCAGCTTGCTTATTAGGGACTTATAAATAATCTTTCATTTTTACTGTGTTATCTGTGTTATCTACATAAAGCTGCTTGTAGTAAATCCCTTACATTTTTGTAATTATTTACCATTTCTTTTTATGTGAAAATACTAAAGAAATGAATCTCTGCCACAAAGCAGTGAATGTACAGTGGAAAATTGTAAATTCAACAAAAAGATATTAATGTCTAAACCCCTGGCAACAAAAGTAAGTACACAAGACGAAATGTACGAATTGGGTCCAAAATGTTAATATTTTGTATAACCCTCTTGGACATTATGGCTGAAGATATGCTTGTCCCGTCATCCTCAGCAAGGCAGTGGTCATCTTAGAGGTGTGTTTGAGGTCGTTATCATGTTGGAATACTCCCTGCAGCCCGGTCTCTAAAGGGAGGGGATGATGCTCTGCTTCCCTCAATGAAGTGTAGCACTGCAGCACTTTTGCTGCCCCTTGACTATAACACTTCCACTGCGGGACCACTTGTCTCCACTTGTCTTTGTACTCCTTACCTGGTTTCTGCCACATACGCTTGACACCTTCTGAAACAAACAAGTTTATCTTGGTCTCCTCAGACCACAGTACATGGCCCCAGAAATCCTTGTCCTTAGCCTGCAGTGTGCATTGTATGATCTGAGCACTGACAGACAGATCCCTCACCCCTTTAACCTCATAGCGATACTGACGGCATTTATATGTCTATTTCCCAAAGACTACCTGTGGCTATGGCATTTTGAATTGTTATATAACAATTCTTTTTTTAGATCCTCAGAGAGTCCTTTGCCATAAGGTACCATGTTGAACTTCCATTGATCAGTATAAGAGAGTAAGAGCAATAATACAATATTTAACACACCTGCTCCTCAATCACATCTGAGACCTTGGAACACCTGACAGCAGGAAGAGAAAATGGCTACTTGCACTCACCTTTGTTGCCACTGTTACACAAGCTGTTACACTACATTTACTATTTTACCTTGTAGCAGAGTAGCTTCTATGTATTAGAAATACGTATAAGTGTTGTATGTTTTGTATGCTTTAAAAGTATGCATTTCTAAGTTTGTTTAGATTTAAAAATATTAATCAACTATTCATTAACCCCTTTCTATGAAAAAAAAACCAAATGATACATTTCAGTTTTCATTGCATTTTTGTCTAAAACTTTCTTTACATTAGGTTTGTATAATACACAGTTTATTGATCTATTTTTTAAGTTACTAATTTACTTTGTACCTTTTTAGGCTGGTGGTTTGATGCCTGTGGCCCCTCGAACCTGAACGGGATGTACTACACCCAGGGACAGCATGTTGGCAAACTCAATGGCATCAAGTGGCACTATTTCAAAGGGCCAAGTTACTCTCTTCGTGGCACTGCCATGATGATTCGACCTCTGGACTTTTCATAGGCCATATTCTAAACCCACCAAATAAGTGGTGATAGGGATGGTGTTAAAAAGAGCCGATTTGGAGGTGATGATTCACTAAAACCTGACACTTTACAAATGGATTGATTCCCTACATGTACTGTATGAAACACGGATTGTGTGACACTAATTTGCAATAATCCACCTTTTATAGAAAAAATAGCTTCAAATAAAAAAAGAAGAGAAGAAAAGCTGCTTCTATTATTATCACAGGAGGTGTTTAACTGTGGTGATTAAAGAGAGTGTGTTCTTGGCTGACTTTTATTTTTATATATCAGAGATATGAACTCGAGTGCCATTGCTGGGTCACTGCCACTTGTTGAATGACCTCTGATAGAACCTTTGGGTACCCCAGTGAACATGCAAAAGCTAGAATGATTTCCGAAAACCATGAATGTGCTATTGACTTGAACTTTTCTGTAAAAACTGTGTTGTTGCACAGTTATTTTGGACACATATTGTATTATTACATGTTTATTACATGTATTAGTAAATGTATTATTACAAGTTTATTACACATTTTTGTACATGACTTTAAGAAGAGGCAAAGAAAAACTAACATTCAGCCTACAAATGCCAAATAATGTATCAAGTGAAAAAGAGCTTGAAGTGGAATCTAGAGACTAGAGTCTGGCTGATGGTACTTTATGCAATGGTTTATATTATTACCAGCGATTGTGTTAATACTGGCTATTATTACTTTGAGGGTTTTAGGTGTGTTACAGTCGTACACAGTCTACAGGCAAGGTTTTTATGTGAAAATTCAAAACGTTAAATTCACTTTGTTGAATGTTTGTAAGAATGTATGTAAAAAGGTTTCTTTGCTGTAACATATGCTTTGTATAATTACTCATTAAACTTGCTGCGAATCAAAATGTGAGCAAATGTATTATGGAAGTAAAACCAAAACCAACCAAAATTCAGGGCCAAAAAATGAATGCGACTGGATGTGACCGTGGGCATTATGGGAAGATAGTACTACCTGCCTAGCAAAGCTGAATTATACCACCTATGTCCCCCCCTCAATATTGTGTATTATTATGGAGTTATATCTCTGCCACAATTCTGAAAGATCATATTTTGAATGGGAAGAACTGTGTTTTGGTGCATTTCGAAACTGCAGTTTTGTGGAGCAAATTTGGGGACACAATTATGAGTGCAGAAAAATAAATTTTGCTTTTAGAATTAGTCTCTGGATTTATGCAGCCGTTCTGTTTTGTGTGTGCAACCACTCACTTGCTCAATACAGCCCATTAAAATTCCAGCCAATTAGAGAA
Source organism: Sisor rabdophorus (assembly GCA_026260075.1). Classification (NCBI taxonomy): domain Eukaryota; kingdom Metazoa; phylum Chordata; class Actinopteri; order Siluriformes; family Sisoridae; genus Sisor; species Sisor rabdophorus. Next base: position 7,809,407 of record JAOTQW010000022.1, read on the forward strand.
TATGCTGCTATATTGCAAATGGCTGACTTGACAAGGTCAATATTCCCTATAGTAAAATCAAGAATATCTGGCAAAAAATGAAAACCCATACATGCTGTGCCAAAAATAAATGAACAGCAGTCTTCGGGCTGCTGCTTACAAAAGCCATGAGTTTCATCTACATCTTTTTTTAGCTTAGTTAATTTATGTCTAGCAGGATATATTCAGTTAAAAATTTTAAAGATAATTCTCTAACCATGTCTATAACATACCATGTACCATGACCGTTTTTTACATTATAAATAATATAATTAGCCACATAATATGTAAATTGCTGCTTATGAATTCAATTAATATGCATAAAGTGTGGACTGCTGACGTGTCCAGGGTGTACCCCTGCCTTTGTGCGCTGGGATAGGCTTTAGACCCCCGTGACCCGAAGTGCAAAAAGGAAATAGAATGCAAAAATATCCATGTATTTTGTATGTCAATTGTTTTTGTGAATCACAATTGGTAAACTGTAGATCTTGTAATATTTTTTTACTACATTATTTTGTTAAATTGTTTATTTTTAGATGCTGTTTTAAACTGTTCCAGTTGTGAAATGGCTTGTTTTAGTGCACAGTACTTTATAAGTAGCGGTAACTATTGCACACGGCTATCTGTTTCAGGTTACTTAAAAAGATATTTTTTGTAAATAAGCCTTCCAACATCTGGAGCATATAAAATAATAGCATGCCATTTATTAACATACTAAAAATATTGTAACTGAGCGTGTGTTTCATTCGTTCTTACGGAAAAAAAGGTTTTATATTGTCTTTGAGCCCTAGAAGCTGTTCTGATCAGATGCGATAATAGTTCTAGCGCAGACTGCCTTTTTAACAATACTATTACCTCGTAAAATTGTACGTTTCTATTTTATACCAACACTTATTTCTTTGTAATAGTCAATGTTTTGTAATGGCTAAATAAAATAATGCATGTGTTGCACTAAACCCTTTACATTCCAGCATTCTGAGTGTAGAAGTCACACACTTAGGTAGGTCATGCATGTTTTTCCTGTTTTTTTTTTTTTTCAAACAACAGACTTCTGCTTCCCCCAAGTGTCCACAAAATATGTCACTTTGCATGTCAGGGGAAGAGTTATGAGAATGCCAGCATATGGTGTGGGCATACCAAGCTGCTATT
>JAOTQW010000022.1:7848889-7859250 GCA_026260075.1 Sisor rabdophorus
AACCCTGGTCTTTCTGGTATTAGTCCAACACCTTAACCACTAGGCCACCCCTTCCTACGGTGTATCAAGACCTGCGGTGTAAATATTGCCAACGGTAAGCAAGGAAAGGAAAAGAAATTTCAATTTCTACTATTTATAAAAAATGAGGGAGCAGGAAAAAAAGAAATGTCTGCGACTGGTCTGAGCACATCTATCATGAGAGTCAGAAAGTCTGCATCAATAGATCTCTTTACATAACCTCAATAAGTCACACTAATAAGCTGCTTTGTTTAAACAACTTTGCTGTTTTGTTTATTATCAGAATCCAGGGCAAAGACACTGAAAAGAGAACAGGATGACCTATCAAAATGCACACACAAGCAAATCAGACAGCGTGTGTAGCGACATGCTCTGATGTGAGGACTGATGGGAAATAAGCAGCTATCAAGAACTGATGAGGGACACAAAGCACAATGCTATAAATGTCTAATTTTAGAAAAAGTAGTACAGCTTGTTTTTGCAGCATGTTGTAAGCAAGGGCTCTTTCACTGGCAAAAAATTTAAGGAATGTCAGTGCGTGGATCCTGTTTTTAAATCTCTTTGCTGTTTTTATTTAATATTAAGAAATCTTAGGAGAAGCCAGACTAGGTGGTGTTCTCCTCTGACCAGACATACCAGCAGGTTATTTCATGCTGCAGTAAAGTTTCCATGGTCTTGTCTGATTAGCCGTCTAGAAGAAAAGGTCATCACTGTGAAACTGCCTCTGGACTTATTGTCTCTGTGCTGATCCACCAATGGGGCTAGATATGATTTGGTGACTAGAGTGATTGAGCATGTAAAAAAATGTCAAAACTAAATAGTGGCTTTTTAAAATTAATACCAGTAAAATGAAAGAGGTGAATTATCTGACAAAAATAAAGGAACGTCTGTGCAAGAACCAAAGATTGGCATGTTGTGCCTTCAGAAACAGGATCAGCCATAACATTAACACTGATTAGCTAAGCTGGTTATATACACTGCTGAGCTACTGAGAAAGTTTCTCAAATGTATGAAAGGGATAAATGTCTGGAAGTGCATTTGCCAATGGAAATATGTAAATGTAGGGAGAATGGAGGAAAACTGTGAAAAAACTATAAAAAATTGAGTGTCCACAGACAGTAAATGGGCCACAGCACACTAGGTTGTATCTGAGGTAGCCGTATAGTAGATCAGATTATATCTTACCTTGTCTTATCTTAGATTCTCTTGTCACTACTTAGTGCTGGCTTTAATACAGTGTTGCTCAGCATTTTAAAGAGCTGAAGTAAACTCATTAATGCAACATCAGTCCTGCTTTCAACAAAGCAGCCTGCTTAATTAAAAGCCTTATCTTATTTCTTATAATGTAGTGTGGGTTTATATTGTCACATTTTAATAGTTGCCATTAAGATTAAATGACTGGGTTTCATAAACCCACAAGCTATTCAAACTCACCAGAGTAATCTGGATCTGAAAGGGCATTAGGCCATGGTCTTTCAGCCAAATCGTTCATTCTAATTGGCTAAAAGAGGCCATATATATATATATATATATATATATATATATATATATATATATACACTGTGTATCTGTGAGAGAGATAATGTAGATCTGTATGACAGTATGCCTATTATAAATGAGGTGCAGCCGTTGTGCAGCATAAACTGTGCTGTTTAGACAAGTCTAGAAAAATTTAGGTGCTAATTACCTCTGAAAGGCTTAAGGGAAGAAGCTTATTCTAATTGTCTGTGTTAGTTTTAATTTAGTTTAAAAACTGGAATGATTAAATAATAAAGAATGTTTGACGTTAAATGTTGCTTATAAATAGGGACTTTTTTTATAATCAATTTTTGATCATAATATTCAAACTCCGACATTTGACATTTTCGATGTTTAACTTAAACTACACCTTTACACTCTCTTTCTACTGAGTTCTCTAACAAACCCCCAGGCCATTTGTAGAACCAAAATGCGCAATGGAACGATGCCACTAAAAATATTTGCAAGTCAGCCAGTCGGTTAGCTTTACTCCAGAGGCAAATCTCTCAGCTGTGCTGCAAGAAAAGGGAGAGTGTATAAAGTGAACTTTACTGGGAAAAAGGATAAATTAATTAGGAATGCATAGGTAGCCTCCATTTTCTTCTCCAGAGCTTTCAACTGCTTTTCTAGCTGTCTCTCTCTCTGTCTCTTTCTCCTTCTCTATAAGAGTGCCTCATCTGTAATTCATTTGAATCCAGTCTATCGTTTCCAGCTGGACTGAAGCATATAAAGCAGGAAACAAGAAACAAGAAAAAGATCTCACCTTCTATCTTCTTTGCATTTATTGCACTATAAATTTTGTCAAAAGAAAGATACATTAATAAATATCCTTTGTTTTCAGAAAGAACATAAAAAGAAAGGTTGTAATGTGTAACACATGAGCTGCACCGACCCTGTCTGTGTTCCATTACGAGTAAATCACATAGTTTGAGGAATAGAGGCAGTGGTGTGAAGGAGACTGAAGTGTGTCCTGTGGCTTGAGGGGGTTGGCCTGAAGAGAAGTGGGCAATTTTTCTCAATCTGGTCACTTGATTTAGAATGGAGATCGAGGAAGAATTTTGTCTTTCATCTAAGCAGTGGGTATTGTGGAAATTTATTAATGGTTAGTAAGTCAAAGAGTCTCTGTACTGGAAAGCTGTTCACTGACAGGAAGAATAAATACATAAATTGCATTTCTTCCAACAGTGAACTTTCCATTACCGCTTTTAGCCCAACACTTCCTCTCCACCCTGCCTCCCTTAGTGCCTTAGTGAGTGCATGCAAATAGTAACTGTCATGTTGGCATGTCTCCTGGCATCAAACTGAAAATTCCTGACCTTGTTTCAAGGATTCAGGATCGACACAAAAACTCCAGAGTCAGCCGCTTGCACCACCTGCTCATGTGCTCCTGCCTGAGATGGAGGGCTTGTGATGCTTTGACAGCTTGTCAAGACTCTCCATGGTAATGGATTTCAAACGCATGCTGTTTTATCTTTGTGTATCCAGAAGACAGTGCATGTTTCCTCAGACCATATAAGCATTGATATGTTTTTCCTTTTAATTGTGCTGAAGTTACGTTCTACCACATGGCCACCTTACCATGATGTCGACCTCTTAACGACACACACATACAAACATAATAATTGCCGAAACTGATGCCACAAATTTGGATCTAGAATGACTTAGTATGTCCTAGCATAAAATTATTGCCTTCACTGGACCAAACATTGTACTCACGTGACAATGCCCCTTTCCTGTCCAGAGATGGTCTGCCAAGGTTGGTGTGGAAGAACTGGAATAGCCTTGAGGATAAACTTAAAACAGACCTTTATAAGAAAATTGTAGCTCCAAAAATCTAGCCCTGCTTCAAAATTTAATCCGAGAAGATGTGTGGAGAGTATAAGCATGACAGTAAGACTGATTTTGTGATTAGATGTCCAAAAACCTTACTTTTGTGTATATAATGAGATTTGGTTGCTTCTCATGGGGTTTTATTGGGAATATGCAGTTTTTGATGTCTTTTGCTGTGATATGTGACTGGGGCAGGTGAGTCAGTGGGGTGTCGGGTTCATTGACATTGTCTTCTGCTAGTGTTGAACTATGGTTTTATCGATTTACTCCAGCACCTGCCATATAAAGCACATCTTTTCTTTGTTCTCTTTTCTGTTGTATTTTATTTATAGTCTTTTATAGTTTTTAATGCCTATCCGTTATAATTCTACAGCTCCGGCTGTATTCGTTGTTGGCTCTTAACATTCCTTTCAACTGTATTTGTTTTTATATCCAATTATCTTTCTTCCACTCCCACAATCCCTTATGTCATTTCCCACACATTCCATTTGCACTTGCCTTTTTCCCTTTTGTTTCTTAGTTTTTTTTCCCTTTTGTTCACCATATCCCTATTCCTTTCTTATCTACATTTAGTATTTTTTATTAAAACCCTCCTTAAATCTTGCTTTTTCTTTTGTTCTTTTTCTTCTTTGCAGCATCGTTGGAGAGCTCTCCATGACCCGAGCAGTCCAAGAAACCCAGCAGCCACCACGTGACCCTACAAACATCTCAAATGTCGGCAGAACATAACAGCCTTTCAGCCCAAAACGAGTCGCCTCAAGCCCTGGATCAAACCCTCATCTCTTCCTTTGCGCTTTCTTTTTTCTATACCCTTTTTCCAACCGTTAAGACATCTACTTCCTCTTCAACATGTGCCAAGAAGTTAAAGTCAATGATATTCTTTCTCCTAAAAGACACAATCTGTTTCGGGAGACTTATTGGCCCACTCACTTTATGTCCTCTAACCAAGTGTAGCACTTACCTTTCCTGTAGAAAGCAGGTGTTAGCTATGCTCTTCAAACAAGCATAGACCAACACATTATATCTTTCAGTCAATGCACTGAAGCTACTGGTTATGTTTTTCTTACTCTAAATATGTTTTTCCTGACTTTACTCCATAGACGGACTGCATAGTGACATATTTAACATCTTGTATGTTATGTTTTATTTGTTATTCTTTACCCTACCTTTTGGGCCTTTTTTATACTGCGAACACTTAAGCTTTTCCGTCCTTTACACTGTGACTCTGACCAGCTGTCTTAACATGGCAGATGCCACCTCATTTGCTTTTACACTTTCACCCTGTTAAATCCAGGCAGCCTTCAAGCATTGCTTTACAAAATTCCCCAAAAATACATTATAAATTAAAAACAGTCCGGCCAAACTCCATTACTGTTTAATAATAGCAAACAGTGTCAAAATATTTCACAAGGATGTTTTGTTACAAGAGAAGAAAAAGAAAGCAAAAATCCAGTGTTTTCTCCTAAAGACTCTAGCTTATCATAAACCTAGAGATGAATATATAATAAGATAATAACAAATGATATAAGGGAATCCTAGCTAGTGTTAGTAGCAAGCCAGTGGTAGTTCAGCAGTGAAGGTGTTGGACTAATCTGAAGGTCATTATCCCCCAATTGCTCAGTTTGTATAAATGTAGGTAGCATTAAGTGAAGGTGTCTGTCAGTTGCCGTTAATGTAAATGTAGCTATATAACAGCATTATTAACGTGTTATTAATGTAACAAAACAGGGAAAAGTCTATAGATGTTTTCTGCTACATCACCATAGTGTCAAAAGGCAGTGCACTGTTACCTTTATAACTATAAAGCACATAACTCGGTAGATATTGGTTAGTTTAAATTATATATCCTTCATCTTAAACAGAACAGAAAATCCATATAATACAGTATATAAGCTTTTAAAAAATTTCAAAAATGTTCTTCTGTAACTGTAGCATGACACATAACTAGACTTAAAACAGAAACTTTGTGTTATTGTGGGCAAAACTGATAAGTTCCAGCCGACTGAAATGAAAGGTTACAAAAAGTCACTTTGCTGTAAAATTCTAAAAGCACCAGGTTGAATGCTATCGGTCGGGCGCCATTGTAGCTGCTAACCACTAGCATTACAGTGTGCTGAGAATTACATAGGAAACGCATGTTTCAGTGAAACTACTCAGCGTTATTTCATGGCTGGATAAAGCTGCATCTATTTGGTTCATGCTACATGGGAGAACACTTTTGAAAATGATGGTGGAAATGTTGTGTGGAAATAGAATAGTGATTGAGGCGGATAATTAATCTTTCATTTGCGAGACTTAGAGAATTTAAGAGGCTCTATGAAATTTGCATGGTTGGTGAAGGGAAATAGACAGGCAATATTTATTTACAAATCATTTGGCTCTAACTGTGAAATAGGTACTTTAAGCTGACACTATACTACTACTACTACTAATACTACTAATACTACTACTATAAATTATGTATTTAAATTTTATTGTAGATGTTGCCTTAATGTGGATCTTGAAATCATTAGCTGTAGAGCACTAGTCTGATTTACAGATAGCAGATTAACATTTCTAGCCTCTTTCTATTTAAAAAAGTCCCAGATAGCTGAAATAGTGCTCTCGGTAGTGGAAAAAACCATTTAAGAAAATGATTTGATGACCTCTGGAAAATTTGACAGCTAATGTTCCATGATATTACAAAATGTAAAAATGGAGAAGATGGTTTTCTGTGCTAAACCTTTTTTAATGGTAAAGGAATAAATGTTAAATGTTGTCAAAATTACTAAACCCTATGACCCTGTGCATGCCAATTTAGTTTAGCTTTCCCGAAGCACATAAGACGAAAGGATCGTTGTTGAATAAATTGGTGCAACATACTTTACCTCAGACTTCTCATTTCCCCTGTGCACCTCATTGTTCTTTTTTATCCTGCAGATAAAAGCCAGTCGGCTCTAATGAAGTAAGGATCTCATGTCTCAAAGGTGGAAGACTGATCTCAGTCAGGTCCAGTTAGTCCATGGGGGTGTCTTGGAGTAGTCCTAAACTAAAGTGATGTGCTTTCTGTAAAAAAAGGGTTGAAATGCCTGAAATAAAGTGATGATTATGAGGAAATGAATTATTGGACATGTCCCTTGTGCATTTTTTGCACAAAATCTGGATGTATTCTTGTACAGTTTACTTTCCAAAGTTTTAATTTATTAATCGAATGGTTTAAAGTAGCATTTTATACAATGTCTAAATCACTGACCTAAATAGTCTGATTAAAGAACTGACAGTCGGATTAGATACATTCTACCCACTGCACTTACATGCATGCTTTGTAAGTATTCTTTTCTACTATTCTTTGTTATACATTGTTGTTTGTTCCTGTTTTGTACAACCTGTTTCCATTACTACTCAGGGTGCTGGGGTGTGTGTATTTTCAATCCATTTACATAAAATTCCTTGTCCTAATTCATTGTAAAATGGGGACAACAGTCGGCTTTTAATTCTTAAATCCTGTCAGGTGGTAGCTCACTGGTTGACATGTTGGACTGCTGAGCAGAAGATTGTAGGATTAATTTCCAGAATTAACAAATTGCCACTGCTTGGCTATTTCGCTAAGTCAACTGTGGTAACCTAAAGCCCCATCACCGCCAAGGAAGACTAGAAAGTCCTGGGCTCAAGCCCCACGTTGGCTTAATATTCAAGAGTGTATATGCGAAGAAAGAATTTCAATGTGCTGTAAAAAAGTATATGTAATAAATGAAAGTGGTTCTTAATATGACAGTCTGCCAAATGGCAGAACTGTAAATGTTAATCAACTATTTACAACTTGGCAATGAATAAGACGAATGGAAAATTCTAGAGATGGAAAAACACTTCTCAGATCTAGTCACTGGTTCACTAAGATACCTGTAATGTCTGCTTGAATAAATCTTAATACTGGATTTTCTTCAGAAACTATGTTGCCAGGCTCATTTTGGAGTGAAAAAAGGTCACTGAACCACTTTGCTAAATAACAGTTGAAGTTCTGTGTTTCTGGTGGTTGATGAATTGAAACACTCACTATACTCCAGACCTCCTTATTTGATGTTAGTGTCTGTTCTCACTAATACTATTGTAGCTGAATGAGCATAAATCTCACATTCAGGCTACAAATTGTAGTGTAAAATTTTAATAAAATGGTGAACCTGAATCTACCAGCAAAAATAGAGAGTGAATTCGGAATAAAATGTTTAAAAGCACATATGAAATTGATGGTTACATATATAAACTTTTGTCAATATAGTGTATGGGGTGGCGTAGTGCTTAGCACGGTCGCCTCACAGCAGGGTCTCGGGTCAATTCCCAGGCAAGGTCTTTCTGTGCAAAGATTAATTTTCTTCCCACGCTTGCGTGGGTTTCCTCCGCGTATTTTTGTTTCCTCCCACAGTCTAAAAACATCTACATTAAGTTAATTGGTGACTATATTTCCCCATATAAGTGTGTTTCATTTATGCCTGGCCATGCGATGGACTGGCAACCTGTTCAGGGTGTACCCCTGCCTTTCACTCTACAAGCGCTGGGAGAGGCTCCAGCAGACCCCTATGACCCAGAGTTCAGAAATAAGCAGGTATAAAAGATGAATAAATGAATATAGTTTTTTTCTTTTAATTTACCTTTCTATCATTCAACAGATGCCTTTATTCTAAGTGTCTTACATTATGTTTTACAATCAATACAACAGACAAATTAGCAGGGGCCTTGTTCTGGGGCACAGCAGTGGCAACCTAGTGGCAATTGGAATCAAAACCCGATCCTCCAATCAACAGTCCAACACCTTTATTACCGTGCTACCACCTCCACTACCAGAATTAATCACTCACTGGAGTAAAGGAAAGGGGGTGTTTTGTCCTCATACACAATCAGTTAAAAGAGGTAAGTAAACTAAAAGCAGGAGAATTTATACCACCATTGGAGCAAAAATTTAAACCATCTGGGAATACTTTGAATACTGGTTTGGGAAACAATACTGCATAATAGCCTAACCAACCCCCCACTCCACCATATCCATGTGTTTCTATCTTATTCATCTCTCTCTCTCCCACTCCCTCTCATTCTCTCTCGCTCTCTCTCTCCCTCTCTTTCTCTCTCTCTCTTTCTTCATATACCTACAACTACACATTTGCATACACTGGTAAAACAGTTTGATTTCTGCCATCTTATCGCATGTTGCGCTATTTTTATTCTGCTCTTGAATATTAAATAGGCATGCAGACCAAACCCTTAAAAGCGCTGACCTTTCGTCCATTTTTATCTATTGTGCCTAATGATAAATAATGTAATAAATAGATTAATACATTATAAGCACTTCTCTTTGTGTCCTTTATTGTGTGTATTTGTGTTTGTCTATAGAATACACAGAAAATTTATCGAGCCTGATCGTCATCTGCTTCCTTGTTTTTCTCCATCCTCTTTTTAGTTTCTTCTTAGTTGTTATCATTTTAACCTATACCAAATTTGTATACATTGTTTTTGCCTTTTTTGTCTTCTTCTCCCCTTTCATCACTGTCTTTTTAGTCTTCTTTCATTTTCTTTTTAGTCTTTTATCATTTTTGTTTTGTTATTGTCCTTCCTTTTATTTATCACATTCTTTGGCTTTATTCTAAATTCTACCTCTTCGTTGTCCTCGTCTTTCTTGTGTTAGTTTCCTTTGCCTTTTTTTTTCCATCATCTTCATTTTTTCATATTTTTTTTGCTTAGCGACACAAACAGTTTTCTTTTTTTTGAGCTTTCGCACTTAGTTGTGTGACTATTTAAAAATTGAATATGCTGTGTTTTTAGAAACGCTTTAGAAAGACACTGGTGGTGGTGAAGCTGATTTCTGGGTCAGACATGAAAAACCTTTACTGAGCCTAATCTTCATTTATAGTGTTTTAATTGTATAAATGTATAATAAATATTTCTCTTGCTATAAGCAGGGTGTACCCAACATTTGAATATTTTGTTAACAACTGCACCCTTTAAAGGACCCATCAGATGCAACAAAAAATGTGTGTGTACATTCATCCTGTAATGAATAATAATTTTAAAAATGTTAAATAAATTTTTTTAAGCACATTGAATTATTTTTTATTAATGAAGCCTATTTTTGTGAAATGAATGACTATTTTGGTGATATATGCGAACCAAGGCTCAAGATTGTTAATTGACACTTCCGTTTTAGCACAAATCTGCCCCAGCAGTGTGGCTAGATAACCTCTGAGCATTTTGGGCTGGTATATTTTAAGGTGGGTTTTACTCTGTAGTTAGGCAACCCTGGCCTTGACTCCTTACGCTACTGTTTTGAGGATGGTGCAGAATATCGCAACCCCTGGTCTACCTAAATGAGTACATGTTTGCATAAATTATCTCTCACCAGTCCGATTTTTAAATGAAGTTTGGTATAAAAAGCAAAAAGTTTCTTTCTAAAAAATGGATCAGTATAATCTACCCATGTTTGTGTTTCACCTCCAGAAGAAATTTTTCTAAATAGTGTTCTACAGTTCGCAAATATCACAATAAATGCAGTATGAGTGTGAACCCCCTTTTTTTCTATTTTTAAACTTTTTAATTTTAATTGTGACAAAATTGTCAGACAGGAGCCAAAGATAATAAAGCCCAGTGGGTCACTTTAAGGTGAAAGACAGGCAATAAGCAGTGGAGAGAGTTAGCATTGGTGTAAGTCCAGGCTGACAGCGAGTGAAGGGCTTGTGTATTAATAAAGAGTAATTGTAATAGACTGATGACGTTAATACTTAAGCGAGGGTGGGTACTGGGCGAATGTGGAACCTGACGAGGTTGTGACAATAATTTCATAATCTCACATTTACAATATAATAAACAATGCATTAGGGTAAATGTACATTGTACAAAACTACATAAGCTCACCTTGGTAAATATTTTAATAATATATAATAGTTTTATATTATATTATATTATTCATCTTCTTTACATGCTTATTCCCGAATCCGGGGTCACGGGGGTCTGCTGGAGCCTATCCCAGCGCA
>JAOTQW010000022.1:7868363-7878817 GCA_026260075.1 Sisor rabdophorus
AGACCCCCGTGACCCCGGATTCGGGAATAAGCGGGTAAAGAAGATGAATGAATTTAGCCAACTTGCGGCCTACTTCCTTATTTTATTAAATTATAATAATCTTCACTGAAAACCTAATAGAAAAGGAAGACTGGCTCTGATCTGGCAACACGATCTACAAAACTCCAGTTCACAACCAATGAAAATAAACACTACAATCCTAAACAGGCCGTTACAAGGGGTGAATGATGTTTCCGTTTACACCCATGCCTTTAACCAGATAAAGCTTGAGTCAACTAATCAGTTGCTTAAAAAGATTCCATATCTGTATTTAAATCTGAATCTGTTGTCTGTTTATTTTGAGTAATATATCCTTATTCCTGTTACTTCCCTATTCCAGCACGTACCTATTATCTGACTAGCAGCTTCATCTTTGTCTGTTCCAAATTAACAAATCTTTAAAACACAAGTTTTAGGGAAACAGCCCAGACTAACCCCCATGTCTAGTAGATCACACTCCGGCACTGCTTTCCCCTTTTACTCACCCCAACGCACTCTGGGCCTTGAGAAAGAAATTTCTTTCACTTTTTCTTGTTCTTCAGCTGTCTTGCTGTCAGCAAATAAAATTAAATGAGCATAAATGACAAGTCCAAACCCAAAGACATTCCCTCCATTCACAAAGTAGGTAATTCTTCTCAAAATGTTAATCTACTTCTCTTCCAGGCAGCTTATTTTCTAACCTGAGTCTTCCTGGTGGGCTGTCACACTGGAATTTCTAAGCAAATCTGGCTATCATTGCTGTTGTCTACATTTCTTGAAATGTTAAAAAAAAAAAGATAGTCCTTAGATAGTCTGTTTAATGCCAGTCTCAGTCGGAGTTTGTGTTTGTAAAACCTGCAGCAAACCACCAAGCTGCAGTGCACCATACTGTACTATTTACACACAGATAAGGCAAAAGTTCATGTTTAGACATTCCTATTTTCTCAGCACACATGGTGTACCTGCAGAATGTGTGATTTACATAGCCTTTCTCCGCTAAGGCTTGGAGGAAACAGCTGGAGGCGTGGGTGTTCGTCTGTTCATGCCACTGCCATGTGTGTGTTTGGGTGGGTTGGTTTGAATGGTATTCAGCTTCTTGCCTTTGGCTCCGCAATACAGATCATTACTTTCCAGCTGTACTGAGGTAAATGCAAGGGCCTTAATATAACATTCCAGTGTTTGTATTTACAGGTAAACTTGAACACTTTGTATTCCAGGATGTGGGTGTAGATATAATGTTTTGGGACCAAATTACCAAAGATTTTTAATTTCTAGGAAACATTTTAGTGGTTCTTTAGATAACTACCAGAAAAGCACTATAAGCCAAAAGCTTAGTAAATTTCTAATAATAGGGTTAAATTTAGATGTGGCATCCGGTCAATATGGTGCTGCTTCCCTAGAAATGGAAGGTAGTTACCATTTAGATATCTATTTATATAGTATATTGCAAATAAATAGAGGAAGAAACCTCTAGTCATATTATCATTTGTTTAAAAAAAAAAGATTTCATTTATGTATGTCTGCAGAGCTGTGATTCTATCTTTTCGATGCCCTTATTCAGAGCAAATAACATTTTTCTATTTTATACAACTGAACAATTTGGGTCAAGGGCCTTGTTTAGGGGCCTAATTGTGACAACTTAGTGGTGCTGAAAAACGGATCCTGACCTTCCAGTTACCAGTTCAATACCTTGAACACCACATTACATTCAGCAGAATTAGTATTGTTGGTAAATATTCAGCCTTAGATTGAACTCATGTGATGTGATGCAAGTCATGCCTTTTGATGTTTTCGTACAACATTAATATAACAGTCTTTGTCTTTGAATCCGACTGATATAAATGACTGAATCATTAGAATGAGTCGCTTGATTACTTCAAAGCAAATGATAAACCTACATTGAGATTACATTCAAGATCAAGATGACATTTATTGCAGTTTTTTAAAGTTGACCTTATTATTAACATTTATATATTTCAGACAGAAGTAATTACACATCAATAACATCAGTCTTACACTACTAACAGTTTGATTTTTCAGTTTGTTCGCATCCCTTACAATTTTCTTTGGCCTGAGCCACCACTGCATGGCACCATTAATGATTGTGTTAGAAGTGTAAGTATGAGATTGAGTATGTATGCATTTGTATAATTGAGCTTATTGGAAGTAATGTCATTATTCATTATATTCATTATAAATTATTCATTATAAATGTAGGATTTTTAATTTTTTAGCTTATCTTACTTTTAAATGCTCAAACCAGGGAGTTATGCAAAAATAATGATTTTCACAGAGGGCCTTTGGTATGCATTGCAATGCATTAATACAAAGTGCAGTCCATAATTTCAATATACCCATATCCCACTATGTCCTAGTGGAGCCCAATTTCTCTCAAGCAGCACACTCGCTGGTTGAGCCAGTAGTTTGAAAGTTAACCTACTGGAAAGAAAGTGAGAAAGTGATTCAGACAAGTCTGGTTTATTTGACGGCTTCTGAGTTATGCTTGTCGTAAAATGTATAACATGCCTCAATAATGAATGCATGATGAAAGACTTAGTGGTGTACCATACAGAATAGTAAATGTTTCTGTATTTTTGTGAGATTTGCCCAAGGGGTAATGTCTGGGGTCCTTTAGCTCATGGCTGAAATAATAAAGGGTCAATGCACAGTTCTTTATCAAAGAAACTGTGCAAGGAACTCTCTGAACCAATCTGCATTTAAAATCAAACGCTCAATTGTTCTAATAATTAACCCCTATACAATGCACAACACACAGCCTGCCAACGAAACATCGACTTCAGCAGCACATTTTTACACACACATACTCACATGCTGTCACAACAATAGTAATTCATGCAAAACGCATATCGCTTATGATATTATTCATTTATCAGCTTGTTTTGATATATTACTATTACTACTCACCACATTATGCGCAATGAAAAACAGCATCATAATTACATGAAAGGATATGTTCAGCTACTGAGATGATGTAGATGGAAAAACAGTTGCCTTTATTTAAAAACAAATCTGATTCGAATGCTAATTAACATGCGTAACATATTAATAAGTCTAGGCTTGAAAATCCTTTATTTTATATTTTAAATGTGGTGGTTGTGTTATAAAATTGCTTCAGAATGAGAACAGAAATCCCTCCAGCCATCTGTTTTTCTGTTTATGCTTTGTTGGTTCATTGTTTATTAATCAACCTTTTAAACAGAACACATTTTGCACTTTTACACCAGCGCACATAGGGCAAGAGGCAGGGGTACACCCTGAACAGGTTGCCAGTCCATTGCAGGGCCAAACATAGATGAACAATTATACACTCTCACTCCCATGGGCAATTTAGAATTACTGCTGATTGTAGAAGAAAACCAAATTACCTGGAGTTAACAGGAAAAACATCCGCACAGCAAGACCCAGGAATCAAACCCACAACCTTCTTGTTTCGAGGCGAATGTGATAACCGCTGCACCCAGTTTTTTACCACCATAATGAAATGATAATAAGGTTCCTTTGCCCTCTTTCAGTAATCCACAGGTTATTCCAAAAAGGCTGGACCTTAAGACACTACACCAAGTTTTACCTGTTGATTGCTAAAGTTATATTGAAATGTAATCCTAAAGAGTTACTGCTTAACTGTAAGAATGTAAAATGTAAAGAATGTGTGTGCTACGTGTGTGTAAACGTTTGTGTGTTTTATCTGTTTTATCCACGCTAAATGGATAAACAGAAAATATATGATTGGATTTGTAGTCTTACAATTTAAATGTATTTTTATTATAAGACAACTGGTAACACTGTATGCCTAAAAAGAGGAGGTATTTCAGATGGACCAAGGTGACAAATCTTTTTACTTTTTTTTAATGTGGTTGGTTATGTTATAAAATTGCTTCAGAATGTGAACAGAAATCCCTACAGCCACATTTAAAAAACAATTTCCATTCCAGAATCTGCTAGATTTCCATTCCAGACTAACTTATACTTGCTGTATATCATGTATACAACTTAGCATTTAAGGAATAGCATTAAGGGCCTTTTTTATTGGTTCGCCAAATGGCAGTTTACTGGTAAAAGAAATTGAACATAGGAGTTTCGATTTAGCAGTTCATTTTCTTAGCCACTGAGTGACCCCTTTCCAAACAATACTGTAACAATACAAGACTGTACATTTGATGTACTAGATTCAAACTTAAGTACATACTTACTGATCCTAAAAAAAAAAGTATGTTTAATATTATGTAATAATAAGTATAATTATGTCACAGCAAGTTGTAATCATGTTTAACTTGAACATTGATAAATGAGTGCAATTTAATTTATTTAATTACAAAGAACTGGATTTTTGTCTTTAAATACTTAAAGCTTTTTAAAGCACTTAAAAAGTGCCACGTCTTAGCCAGGGTGGCGCGTTTTACTTGTTTCACACATAGTGTTTTCATCTCTTGCGGGGCCTTATTAGATATTAAAGTGGATCATCTGATCTACTGTAATTTGCATACTGAAGAGTTGGACATAATACCCGCCTCGAAGGTCCTGGGTTCTAATCCCAGGCTCAGAGTCTTTCTGCGCGGAGTTTGCATGTTCTTCACGCGCTTGCGTGGGTTTCCTCCAGGTACTCCAGTTTCCTCCCACAGTGCAAAAAACATGTGCATTAGGTTGATTGGTGAATCTAAATTGCCCATAGGAGTGAATGTGAGTGCGTGTGGTTGTGTGTGTGTGTGGCCCTGCGATGGATTGGCGACCTGTCCAGGCTGTTACTCTGCTACTTCTTATAAAAATGTACCTCATTTTTTTTCATTTGAAAGTAAACTCAAACTAAACAAAAATCTGCACACATCTGACACGCATTTCTTTCCATATTTGCATTCAGCAGACTTTATTTATCATATACATTGATACAAATTTATATACATTTCAGAATACATTTTTATGGAAGCAGGTCGGTTTAATGCGCTACTGAAGCAAAGAGAGTTAGAAGCTTTACTGAAGGTACAAAACTGGTAGCTTAATTCAGTTTGAACTTTTGGCCTTTCTGATCAGTAACCTAGCACCCTAATCAAAAAAGCCACCACTTCTTATTTTACCTAAATAGTTTTATTTAGCCTGTTTAGTCTTGCCTTGTTTTTTGTTTGCCTGTTTAACAGAAATAAAATGTGCTATACTATATACAGCCTCTAAGGTAAAAGTGTGTTTTTAATAACACTTAGATAAGACTTAATGGCTGATTACATTTCAAGACAATAAACTAAATATCTCATGACCACAAATGATTTGGCAATGGCTAGGAACAGTTTGACCTGAAATGACATTTTGAATATGTTTTGAATTTCGCTTATTATCAGAATTATCTAGACCTTTTAAAAATTTGGCAAGAACCATAAAAATCAATGAGAAGGATGTAGGTTCGTGGTTCCTCTTTGTCACGGTGCCAACAATTGCATTTTCTTTCAGACCTTATTAAAAATGTATATTGTTAGTTTTCCACATGCTTCAGTTTCTATGCACAGCGTAGTCTAATCCAATTTCTTTCTCCTGGTTTCACTTATTTCCAAATACAATAGTTAGAAAACTTTATTTGAATGGGATGAATGTTTTCATTTGTGGCAACACTTTATTAAAAATTAAACATAATGTTTGCCTCAGGGACTGAATGAATAATCAAGGACTGAAATGTACTTGGTACAGACCACACTAACATAAAAGGAATGCAATAATGCAACAGATTGCCTTCTCAGGCAAGGGGTCTTTTTGTGTGGAGTTTGCAAGTTCTCCCTGTGCTTGTGGGTTTACTCCGGGTTGACTGGTTTCCTCCCATATTCCATAAACATGTACAGTAGGTTGATTTGTGATTTTAAATTGCCCATAGAAGTCAGTATGAGTGTGTGTGTGAGGGCGGAGTTGTATGTGTTTTTGTTTGCTTTTTTGTTTATGCTTTGTTGGTTCATTGTTTATTAATTAACCTTTTAAACACAACAAATTTTGCACTTCTATCACCATTCGTTCATTTATCTTCTAACTGGCCTATCCCAGCACACATAGGAATAGAGGCAGGGGTACACCCTGGACAGGTTGCCAGTCCATTGCAGGCCACACTTAGACAAACAACCACACATTCTCACACTCACTACCAAGCGCAATTTAGAATCAATCTAATGTACATGTTTTTGGACTGTGGGAGTCCCAGACGAAACAGGAAGAACATCAACTCTGCGCAAAAAGACCCAGGAATTTTCACCCACAATCCTTTTGCTGTGAGGCAAACGTGCTATCTACTATACCAAAGCGCCACACGCTTACCACCATAATAAAATGATAATAATGTTCCTTTGCCGTCTTTCAGTAATTCACAGGTTATCCCAGTAAGACTGGACGTGATAAGTGATAAAATAAAGACTTGGCATCCTTGAAGTTTACTTGCAGTGTAATGCTGCCCCCAGAACTGGTTAATGTCGATTATTTCATATTTTTTCTTTATTAATAGGACGTCTCTAAATATGGACTATTATTTGGACATTGAAGTAATTGAATTAATAACTAAACTTTTTTTCACAAAACTTTATTTTTCTGTAGGGTCAGTAAAGACAGTTCTGATGACACACTTTGATTTAATTTTTGTTGAAATAAAAAAATTACATGAATTTAGAAATCTGCTTATCCAGGTTTTACCTGTTGGTTGCTGAAGTTATATTAAAATGTAATTTCAAAGGGTCACTGCTTAACTGTAAAAATGTAAAATGTAAAGAATGTGTGTCTTTAGTGTGAGTAGGTCTCGGATCTCTAAACCATAGCTGAGCATGAGGAAGTATAAAAATGCAGAATGTGGGTGTCAGTGTCAGATCTGAAGAATTCTCGCTGATGGGGCATCTAAACAGCTGCCTGTAGATGTTCAGCAGCTGGGAAATGTACGGAAGTAAGGGAGGGGTTTAGAGGGGTGAAGAAAGATGTTTGCTGATATAATCTCACTCTCTGAAGGTAGTGCATTAACGTTCTCACTGTGTGTCATGAAAGAGGGGCACCAGCCTGTGTGTGTGTGAAATGTGTTAACATCACACTCCTCTGTTCCTTTTGAACTAAATTACAGGCCAGACTACAGTCTTTTGTTTTCTCTAGTCAAATCAATTTCATACACTACATTGTCAAAAGTTTATGAACACCACACCAACACACCCCTATCGGAGGGTCTTTTCCTAATCCTGCCACAATGTTGAAAGCCCTAGTGTATAGAATGTTTTTGTAAGTTTCGGCATTCCATTATTTCTTCTCTGGAACTTCGAGCCCAAAACACTGTTCCAGCATGACAATGCCCAATGCACAAAATTCTCCATGTAGATATAATGTGCCCCACTCCATGTTCAATGTAGGTATGATGTGTCATTGCTACATTAGCAAGCACAGGGCCTAAATTTGGATTGATTAGGTTGGGTTGTCTTGTGTTGGGTTTGGATTTAATTGATTTTGTTGGATAAGGTTGGGTCAGGTTAGACTGTGTTAGATTAGGGTGTCTTGTGTTGGGTTGGGTTGAATTGGATTGTGTTGGATAAGGTTGAGTGGGGTGGCGCAGTGGAGTAGTGGTTAGCAAGGTCGCCTCACAGCAAGAAGCATGGTCTATGGCCCTGCGATAGACTAGCAACCTGAATGAATGAAGGTTGCGTTGGATTAGACTGTGTTGAATTGGACTGTATTGGATCGAGTTGGGTTGGATTAGGTTGGGTTGTGTTAGGTTGGGTTGTGATAAATTGGATTGGGCTGCGTGGGATCGGGTTAGGTTGTATTGGATTGGGTTGTGTTGGGTTAGGTTGTATCAGAGTAGGTTGGATTGTATTGGATTAAAATGGGTTGTATTATATTAGGCTGGGTTAGGTTGTATTGTATTGGCTGGGTTGTGTTGGATTGAGTTGATTAGGTTGCGTTGGGTTGGATTAAAATGGGGTTGGATTAGATTAGGTTGGGTTGGATTGTTTTGGATTGAATTAGATTGGAATGGATTGGATTCTGTTTGGTTTTGTGATGCTGGGTAATACAGTTGGATTGGATTGGCCAGCTAAAAATAATCAAAATTCTAAAAAGACTGACAATTAAAAAAGTTTATTTACACTGTTTTGCTTGTTTATTGTTGATAAAACTGGATGGTGTCCTCATAGGGACATTGAATTAAACTACAATCTTTTTGTAGTGTGCTTCAAGTGTTTTAATTCCTTCCAAACGGGCTGGTGAACAAAACTTTCTTCTTATATTGAATGCAGCATGTTCCAGTTTTCAGACTTCCTCCAGGAACATTTTACAGTATGTCATTTATAAGTGCTCTTTTCCTAGCTTTTAGTTAAGAACAACTCACTTCACCTTTAAAATCTACTCCAATTCCCTCGCCTAAATCTGTACCGAATAAATTGAGTCGGAATACAAATGACAGTGTGCAGAAGTCAAGAGCTCTGCTTTTTTAATGAGGACAAAAACCTATCAGCACATCTAACCCTTTCCGCTTCATTTACTGCCTCAGTCTCCCTGAAGACACTCAAGTCTTGGGTTTGACTTTTTTCCCTTTTTTTTCTTGCCTCAGTAAAATTTCCCACCACCATCACCCTTCCCTTCTACAGCCTCCAGAACTGAAAACTTTATGTTGCAGAGCTTTCCACTAAGAAAACATCATTTACATAAATAAATAAATAATGAAACGAGTTATCCAGCCACCCTTCACACTTTAAAAGCTCATCTCTGTTTGTTTGTTTGTTTTTTAAAAGATTTATTTCATCAGCAGACATTGTGGAGAGTTTAAAAAAGAAGAGCAGAACCTCGCACTTGGCTTTTACTCACTGACCATGCCAGCATTAGTCACGGAGTCGTGGTTCGATTCCCTAAATGCCTCCGGCTCTGTAATATTTGAGCTCACTCTATGAGGAATGAGCAGAGACTGAACATCATATCTGGTAGAAACTTAAAATAGATACATCATTGTGGGGAAATTTAGTATTTATCCACTTGAGATGGAAAAGGAAAGTGAAATATTTGAATGAAGATATAATGACAATGATTTAAAGGCATTTCTTTATAATAGAGTTTAATCTGCATATATCAGGTCCCAGGGAACAAACACAATGGCTAAACAGATTAGTTTTATCATGGCCACAGGCATGTTTTTATAGCTGAAAAAAAAACATTCCACACCTTATTATTTAAAATAAAGTCAAGAGATAAAGGTTATGTCCATCAGAAAGCAAGTAAGAAACGACTATAAAGTAAACTTGAGAAATACTTGTGACATTTTACTTATTCCAAAAAAAAAATCCCTTATCCTTTTATTTCCTTAACCCTTTATTCTTTATAATCCTAAAATTTCATAATCTGTTATTATTTATTCATTTCAAAGAATGTTGGGTCTACCCCTGGATTTCGCCCCATGTGTGCTGGGAAAGACTCCAGTGGACCCCTGTTTACAAGTTAGGAAGTTAGGGAATAAGTGCGTATAGAAGATAATTAGAATGTTGATTTAAGGGAATAAAGGGTTAATTGGAGGTGTAAAGCACAGTTAATACTAGACAGACAAACCCAAAATGACATCTAGTCCTTTGCAGTTTACCAAAAATGCAAGTAAGTTTTTCAACATTGACGATGTGTCTATTTAAGTTACCTTCACATTTGAAGCATCTGGGAAACATCCCTATACTTATATCCTTGTTCGGGGGCCCAAAGGTGGCAGCTTGGCAATGCTGGGAATCAAGCTTTAATTTTTCAATCAGTAGTCCAACACCTTTAGTTTCCATTTTAGAGCGGTTCTACAATTTTGCCCTATGTGTGCTGGGATAGGCTCCAGCAAAACCCTGTTACCCTAAATTAGAAAATAAGCAGGTATAGAAGATGAATAAATAAATGACTCCTATGAATTGTTCATAGGAGTGAATGTGGTCCTGTGATGGACTGGCAACTTGCCCAGGGTGTATCCCTACTGCCTTTTGCCCTTTCAGAAAGCTGTAATAGGCTCCAGCAGACTCCTGTGACCCCAAATTAGGGAATAAGCAGGTGCAGAAAATGAATGAATGAAAAATTATGTTTAATAAATTTCAAGCCCCCTTTCCCCAAATGGGTCTAGTCCCCCCTGCTGATAGCACACATGTACATGTCATGCATTATAAATGATGGATGAAGAAGCAACTATTTGTCTTGCAATGACATTTTGTCCTCAAGACCTGATATATAGAGAGCTGTGCATGACCTCTAAGAGATATAATAAAAAAATATTAATGGGAAATAGTAGAAGCAAAGAATTATGGACAGTGCACCTATTGTCAGACGTTTGTGGACACCTTATTAGCACACCTACAAAAGTGTGTTTTGTCTTCAAATTTGAAACACACACAGTTGTCTTGATGTCTTATTTATTTTTTTCTTCTTCTCCTTTCGGCTGCTCCCATTTAGGGGTCGCCACAGCGAATCAC
>JAOTQW010000022.1:7888632-7907514 GCA_026260075.1 Sisor rabdophorus
TGTGCATTAGGTTGATCGGTGACGCTAAAATTGCCCATAGGAGTGAATGTGAGTGCACGTGGTTGTGTGTGTGTGGCTCTGCGATGGACTGGCGATCTGTCCGGGGTGTATCCCCCTGCCTCTCGCCCAATGTGCGCTTGGGATAGGCTCCAGCTGACCCCTGTGACCCCGGAAAGTTCGTGAATAAGCGGGTAAAGAAGATGAAAGAAGATACAACTAGATATCTCGTACGTATCTATACGTGTGAGGAAACGGTTGCCCACTCTTGTTGTGACATTTCTGCGTGTTCGGTCTGTCTTGTTTAGCCACATTCACAGGGATTATTGTGTTGACATTCCCCTTAGGCACAAATAATGAGAATATAAAAAAAATACAATTACTGGCATTTTATTTGCCCCTTTGTCGGTTGAAAAAAATGTAATTGCAACTGCCAAATTACTGACGAATTACTTGTCCTCAGAGATTTACGACCTTTCTTAAACCATTTTTAAAAATTGTCTGTATTACTGTAATTGTCAGTACTGCATTAAAGAAGCCTTGTACCCCGCAGCTAAAGTGTCTGTATTCTCAAAGTAATAAACTTGTTTCATGCCAGATGGTACGCTAATTTACACAATATTTTACATAAATCAGGAAGAAAAACAAAGAAATAGGGTTAAAGCACAGTGTCAGCCATATTGCATCTGGTAGAAAAAGAGGGTTCATGGCATTTCTCAAGGGCCCAACAAAAGAAACCTTGATTAACCATTTGAGTTACTATTACTGCCTGATGTGTTTTGAGTACTAAACATAATGTCTGAATTAAATTTGTTGGAAAACCCAAACTATGTGTAAGAACAATAAAGAATCTATGGCTCAAAAAGCAGGTTTCCTCACCAACAGTTATTAGGATCTCACTATTCCATATTGAATTAACAACACTAGGTTAAAAAAAAGATCCTCCCAAACCATCTGTAACCAATGCGGTTCAGACATCTGTAATCTACAGCCATGTATGTAACTGCTTGCCTGCCAGTGTATCCATTCCTTATCCACGATAAGCCTTTAGAATGAATAAGCTAGTTAAAGAAACAGCAATTAGGTTTGCAAGTAGCCCCCCCCCCTTTTTTTTCCTCCTGGCTTGTTGTTCTCCACCACATGTGGAATACAAAGTGCTAAAAAAAGTCATTCTGAAGCAGAAGGCAGACGAGCAATTGGCTTTTCTCTTTGAAAAGTCCTTTACAATGCCAGACTGTTGATTGGCTTCCAGTTGAGGACTCTTCTTCTGAGAGGAGTGTTTCCTTGCTAGGTCTTTAAGATCAAAGGACTTGTGAGGGCATTGGTGTGGAAATTGTTTATGCTATGTTCCTTGAAAGGTTTGTGTCAAGAGGGACCACTGGGCTCACTGAAATCCTTCTTGTAATAGCACTTGTGTAAAGATCGGAAAATGTTTACTGAATTAATCAACAATAAAGAATAAATTATTTAGTACACTATATTGCGAAAAGTTTGTGGTCACCTGACTATCAGATACATATGTGGTTTCTCTCTAAACAGTTGCTACAAATATGGAAGAGACTCCAACACTTTTCCAGCATGACACTGAACCTGGGCATAAAGCCCCTGAGCACAATTTTGTGCTGTGTCAAGCTAGCATGAGTTTCATGCTCAGGTTTACCCTGCCAGAGTCTTTTGTGCAGATTCTGATTCTGATACCTTGTAAAACAGAATCTTGGGGATTCCATTTAAAGTAGCATGATCCATCTTAACTTAAGCATTGTCATTGCTGATGTCAAGATGATGTACATGCTCTTTTTGCACTAAGAAGTGCTTAGTGTCGAATGGATTTGGGGGATTATGGGGGTTGAAAGATAGAGGCTGTTAAAAGTAAACGGCTCCTGTGCTGCTTCTCTTCTTTTTTTTTTCTTTTGTTTGGCATGGTTATTGACTTTAGCTTGTAGGAATATAATTTTGGTGTTTCATTATTCCACTGATCTCATGCATGTATGTACTTTTCTTTGTGAGATTTTCATCTTTTTTCCCCTCACACTTCGTTTGTCCCTCACCTTTTGGCCTGACTCCTTGACGAGTAGACTTGGCCTACTTTTGCACCAAACTCCAGTGTGGACCAGTTCCAACAGGAACATGACTTTGTCTGCCTCATACTGAAGCACGGAGGTGTTAACAGCTTAACTGGGCTTTTTAGAAATTGTTTATTTTTATGGCATGTGTGTCTCATCACTTAGCAAAGATTTCTCAGCTATCTCTTGTTACTAAGTGCACTGATGTTTGGAGCACAATACAATCACTGTACCACTGGATTATTTTTCTTGCAAATTAAAAGCTTTTATTGCTCCTCGCGCCAGGTTCTGTATAATTATGGTTAGTTTTTTAAAGTATTATTGAGCGAAGAGTGTGTGTGTGTGTATGTGTGTATTTATGTAAGCCAGGGAAGGGGGTTGTTTCTGGTAAAAAGAGGGTTTTTGTTAGTGCTAGCAAACCCAATGGCTTGTGCTATGACTTGATCTGACTACATCTCCAGTGAACTCTTTCTTACAGACACACTTTCTCTGTTTCTTTTTCTTTTCTCTGGGCTGCTTTTGTGCCAAAGTTTGCTCAGATTTTTTTGATGCCTGTACCTTGTTGACGCCAACCCCCACCCCCACCCCAGATTTCCAATCCCAGCACCCACCTCGGCTTTCAAAGCTCAAAGAGAAGCGATTACGGCCCTTCCCTTCTGCCTGAATTTCCCACATACCCTTCATAGATTTTTTTGCTTATTCCCCAGCCACACCAAATTTTGATCTTTCTTTACTTTTGAACCTTTGATGGCCATTCCACTGATCCTCATTTAGAAGATTCCACCCCATTAACTGTGTCAGTGTCTGGCTTTAAGGAGGCTTTCTTGAAGGCTGTGTGCCAGTTAGATTGGTTGAGTGTACAGTAGGCTTTTTGGTATCTTGGTATCTTTTCTACATTAAAACAGTGAAGCGGTTGGGCTGGAGCTTATACTGGACCTGGTTCCTCTAAGAACAGATGGTTTAGTAGCAAGTTATTTTTCTGAAATAAAGCACTTAAGATATTTTAGGATAAATTGGATCTTGATCTTGAAACTAACTTTTTAATGAATCTTTGAACTCTGTCAAGTCTAATTTTGTATTTCAATCTTTGTGGCTTGTGCTTTGTATTTAGTACTTGGCACGGAATTCTTTTTTGGAATAAGTCCAAATGATTAGACATTGGTTACCCTCTCCAAGAAGAGTTACTGACTGTTTATTGATGTCTATGTCTGCTAAAGATACATAATTTTTTTAACTTAAATGTTCAGAATGGTCTTGTCAACAAATGACATCTGTTTTTGTTTTTTTTCAATGAAAGTCCTCATACTGAGACTATATTGGCCTATACTCGGGTGATCACATGCTCTTATGTGCACCTTCAAGTCTGGGTGGTTGGATACTTAAACAGTTTTGTTTTTAACATGTAAAAAGTGACTGATTTTAACCTTTGCTTTATGGCTTTCATAGTACAGATACATTTTTATGGGCTGAATTTTAATGATGTTCTCTGCTCAGCAGGATGCGAGGAATGTCTGTTTTAAATTTAAAAAAGTTGCTCAACCCCAGGTTTATTTTCTTACACAATTAGACTTATGGAATTTCTTCTTAGTCCCTCCAGGATTTCACTGTTTTGGATTGCTGGGCCCCAATGGTTATTGCATTGTCATTTTTTTGGAAATTTTTATAAAAAATTACTAGTTAAAAATACTTGCTTGCTTATTTCTATATTTATTTATGTTGGGGAAGATGCACAGGTGTTGTACTAGAGTTGGCTATGAAGGTGATTTGCATCTGTAGTCCCTGGGCAGGATGATGTTACAAATTTACAATATTTATTCAAAAGTAATACAATATATACTCGTGAGTTTCTGTTGTACTGTAGAGCAGACATCCTGAAACTTTTAGTAATATGTCGTTTGAGTTGCTAGAAACTACTTTTTATGCTGCATCCAAAATGGCTGCCTTAGGTACAAGAATGTATTACAAAAAAGGACTGTCTTATCTAGATTAAACGTGCTTTGAGCCACTACAGTGGACGTACTGTGAAATTAAAAAGCACAACAGAATTGTGCTTTTTTAAAAGTCGGAAATCTCATAAAGCAAAAAAAAATTACTACAATTGTCTAGAAATAAATGTCAGCCTACTCTTCCCAAAAGTGTGTTACAGTTTCAGAGACATTTAATGTTTTAACTGCTGTTTTGAATGACTTTAAAGGATCTAGGTCTGTTGTTTAGTTTTTTGGGGTTTTTTTTTGCCCCCCC
The DNA here is from genome assembly GCA_026260075.1 of Sisor rabdophorus. Lineage (NCBI taxonomy): Eukaryota > Metazoa > Chordata > Actinopteri > Siluriformes > Sisoridae > Sisor > Sisor rabdophorus. Next base: position 7,892,934 of record JAOTQW010000022.1, read on the forward strand.
CTCCTTCTCTTTCCTAGAGAAATCTATATTCCTGTGTTTCATCAAGATAGTCCCACCATCTAGTCTACAAATGTATAGCTGAGGGCTGTGGTATGCCTTTGTATAAAACATACAAAGCAGACTTGTTTGATCAAAATCGATGTTTTACTGTTATACTATATATATTTGTGCAATCATGTAATATTTTAGCCTTGTAATTTAATGCTGCTTTCAAGGTGCAAGGTGCAAGATTTTTTGTATTTTATTCACCCCTGTAAATAAAAATTTTGCTTTATTACTTTGAAACTTTTGATTACTTCACATACTCAGACTTTGTTTAATCCTTAACACTGACCATCATAAACTCTGTTAAAAGCTAATCATCAACACTAGTCATTACCTTTAGGACCAGGACCTAATTAGCCTGTTTTATTTTTTGGTCTGCAAGTAGTGCAGGCACAACCATATCAAAATCTATTTTTATTTATTAAATTGTCCTTTAGACCTTTTTGCTATCTTCCTGACTCTGTCTCAAACACTGAATTTTTTTTTGGGCCCCCCTCACACTCTGTCCCCAGCCTCTCCGTGGGAATCCGCTGCGCTTCAGTAGTTTGCTTCCCCAGTGCTTCTTGTTTGGTCGAGTGCTAGAGACTGCTTCAAATGTAACCACTGATGTGGAACCCCAGCAGCAGAACAGCTGAATTATTCATCTGACTGGGTGTTTGTTTATTTATTCATTTATACTTGTGATTCCTCTACAGCATGTCCACTAGTAGATCTATTCCAGCTCCTTTCCCGCTTTGCGCCTTCATTGTGAAAGTTTCAGGTGGGGTTTGTGGATAATCATAGCCGGTTAAATAGGGGGTTAAATATTGTTGATGGATAAAGTTTTAAGAAACTAACAAAAAATTTAATCTGGTGTGTAAATAGAAAGTCCTTGACCCCTCTGAATTGTGTGCAATTATCCCTAAAGAAAAATAGTTCTTCCAGATTAGAGCAGATATATAGTCAAGTGTAACTCAATCCAAAACTTGAAACAGGTCTGCAAGTTTGTGCTATGGTTTACTAACCCTGTTTAAACGGGGATGAATGGGGATGTTACTAATAAGTTAGCCAGTGCTGCGCTAATGTATTTGGCGATTCCAGCCATTATTCTTCCGTCCGAAAACTTTTTTTTATTCTTTTTTTATTGCAGTTTAATTTTGGATAGCGCTACCGAATTCATTGGTCAAGTGTATTACGGGTTTCGTTGTTGAACCTTTTTTGTCCTGCATTGGGAAATTGCAGTAAAGCATATCAGAACTATTTTTTTTTATTATTATTATTATTATTTATTTATTCAAGCTACTTTTGAATGATAGTCTGGTAAAAGTTTTTCTGTTTTGCTGGCTGGCTGTGTGTCTCCTTATCTGTAGCTTGCTATAAGTATAAGCATATGTAGTTTGCAATAAGAATAAGCTCATGCTGTAATGTTATTTATAGATATTTTTAAATCTATATATCTCAAACATTTCTAAGCATCCGGCTTGTGGCTTTGCCTGTAACCACATTCTTCTGCAGCTGCTGTGTGCCGGTGATTGACAAGCTGTATATGTGCTTATCATACACAGTGCGTTCAGTCACCCTGACAGCTTGTTGTCTGGTGTCGGCACCTACAGATCTGATCTGGAATCAGTCAAGGCTTCATTCCCTGAATATCTTTAGATGAACTTGGTTGGGGAAGCAGGTATGGGGGAAGGCGTTCTGAGGATATCCTTCCGGTCCGTTTAAGTGCAGTCGTCTTTTCGGTAAACGGTGTAATTTGCCACTCGCAGATAGCGATCTGCACGATGGGAATGAACAGCAGCAGAATGAGAAACACTTCATCTTAATCAAGCTGCTATTCTTTTCTGCTGTAATTTTGGATCGCAGTTTATCTGCCGTGCAGAGACGCTCGAGGTTACACTATGTATCGGTGTCAGTTAAGTAAAGGAAAAAAGCTCTGGACCTTCTTAGCTACCTTTAGGTCAATTATCTTAATTAAAAGATAGATTGAATAGCAATTTAGTGTAAAATAGTTCTAGTGTAGTATTAGAATTTCAGTGTTTCAGTATGTGGATTATTATTAGCACGTTTGATTCTTGCGTTACTCTCCTTTTTACACCCATGTGCATTCTGATTGAATGTTACTCTTGTTTTACCATCTTTTGGCAGAACTATGGTGAACGAGAGTTGTTTATTTAGCTACCTGAAGAGTGGTTTAACCTGCATTTAAGTTAATTTACAAGGTCTATACTGAGCTTGAGTTTAAATCCAGGCTCTGTGAGACTGTTAACCTTCACAAGCCATGTCTTTCTTGGGCTTGCTTTGTGAACAGGGGCATTGTCATGCTGAAACAGGTGAGCTTTTTAATGAAGAAAGATATCACATCAATCGAATACATTCTAGAGAAGAATGTTTGCTTCCAATGTTTAACTATTGTAAGACAGGCTCACAGAAAAATGGGGTTAATATACATTGTTTTCCATTTGCAGAAGATTGGGATTAAATTAGATGTACTCACAGGTCACATAACCTATATTATATACAGTTTAATTAACAAAAATGCCATATGTGCTATGTAAAGAGTGCAAGGTTTGATATGTGATACAATATTTTAAAACCAACATGTTTCTTTTTCTGCCAAGCATTAGCTGCTATGGACACCGCAATATGTTGTTGATTTTGATATATTGTGCAGCCCCACTTTTTTGGCCAAGTGATAGGGTTGGATTCAAGATAAAGAGCAGCATTAGCATGAATAGTCGTTTGGTGGATAACTGAGGATAGCAAATAAACCTTTATATTTGCACCCTTATTCAGACTGGCTTACTGTATTTCCTTGTTATATAACTGAACAATGGGGGGGGTGTATAATAGGGTCTTGCTCAGAGCCCAGCAGTGGTGGCTTGGTGGTTCTGGGAATTAAACCCAGAACACCTTAACCACTGCGCTATCACTTCCAAACAAATAGGCATTAATATTGAAATTTTGAGTGGAAGCTAGAAAAATAATTTATTAAACATAAATATAAAGGGAAAAAGAAAAACATGATAAAGGAACAATTTTTCTCCTAAGTATTGTGGGTTTTTTTATATAAATGTTTTCAGTTCTATAATATGTAATAATCATTACAATAAAAATTTATTAATAGCAGTCCAAAATGGACAAATGATCACCCCCCCCCCCTTGTCCTTTCTTTCCAGTTTGGTGTTACTGACTTTTCCATTTCACTCCTTTGTCTCAAAATAAAGCAGTTAATCCGCACAAAAAAAGACCATCTTGACTAAATGTCAGCATGTCACGTTCCATTGAGCCTACACACCAGAGGCGAGATTTCAGTCTTGTTCTGCAAATAGGAGACAAGGTACTTGATTATGGGGTGATCTGTGAGTCAAGGATAACCTGCAGACCTTCATTATGGGAAGCCAAAGAGACTTGCACTTGTTCGGCACCCTGCCCTCTAATGACATCGTTGAGCCTGACACCTGTTCTCTCATAGTCTTGCTGTCTCACACTTCTGGCTTCTGATCGTCCCTCATTCGGGGGTCTGTATAAGATGGTGTAGCCGATAGGAAGTGCGCTTCTCGCAGACAGTTTGGAAATTGTCAGGCACTGGGCAAGGAGGACTCCATCCGATGCTGTAATTCTCACATATGTGAATCACATGCTGGCTGACTGTAGGCTTTTTCAGAATACTGGCTCTCGAAGCAGCTGTCGCCATTTCCTGCTCCAGGCCTGCTGGATTTGAAAATATGTGGATGTATTTGACTGAATAGTTCCTCAGAGACCGTGCAGTCTTGCATTGCGTTCATCCAGCATGTCTTGTCAGTGGAAACCGGAGCGTAAGCGGAAATGGAAAAAAAGGGAATCTGCTTATAAAATAAACAGGCAGCAGAGCATTTGGGGATCTGAAAAAGCAGCTGGCCTGAAGTTGTTCAAGTGAACAGATTTATTGAAAACTCTTTAGTTCTTCTTCTCTTAAATGCTCTTAAGATCATATTGCTAATTTGAGCAGGGCTTTCTAAGGACCAATCTGTAAAAACTGCGCTTTCCTTGCCTCTTCTCCACTCACCTCTCTTGGCCCAGTGACTTTGGCAGGTAGCCAAAAGCTCAGTTTTTAAGAACCTTGCTTTCTGAAATGTGTCATTAAAGATTGCTATAAGGTAATGCTCCTTGATCTTGCTTTAACTGCAGCACTCTCATAGTTTTTCTTTCTTTCTCTTACAATTTCTTTGTTTCCATCTCTCTCTCTCTCTCTCTCTCTCTCTTTCTTTCTTTTGAAGGCAAAAATCAGTCACTACCAAGATGCTCAAGAGCAAGAATCAGACTGGTGCTTTTTCTGTGTAGCTGTGGGCATGTAGCTGTGTAATTACACACTGGCTTCATTAGCAGCTCAGTCCGGGGGCGTTAATGAAAGGAAGCGAAAGGCTCAGGCAGGCGAGCTGGCGCGCTTATTATGCTGGAGCATCGGGTACAGCAAGGGAACGCTATAGCACAATGGCATCCATCATGGCTCTGAAGCAGATTTTCCATGCCAAGCCACTGCCATTATGCCCTCCTCTCGGATTGCAGCACAAAAGCTGTCTAGCTGCAAGAAAAAAGAAGGGGGGCATGGCAAAAGCAGTTCTTAGCCTCTCTGCACTTTATTTGTTGCACTGTGCTCTAAAGAGCTTTTGGCAGGCTCTTGTTTCATTGCCGAATTGGTGGAAAGGCTGCAAAGTCTAGCTTTTTTCCTTTAATCCATACCTTAAAGTGGCAGCCAACAGCTCCATCAACTGGTTTTGGAAAAAGTCAGTCTGTCCATCACGCTAGTGGAAAATCTATCCGCTGTGACAGGAAATGAAATTGGTGTCGCAGTTTTGGCTCCACGGTAGCCTGTATCCGAGCACAGGGGTCCATGATTCTGTCTCTCTTCCCCAAAACTCTATTTATTCAGTCTAGCACTTAGCTTAAGCTTGATTTATTCAATTATTTAATGTCATGTTTCTTTAGATTTACGGCCTTTGACTTTCTTGTAGACAGTTTACATTTCGCTTACATGTATGATATGTAAGACTGAGTACTGAACTAAAAAAAAGGATAAAGTGCCATCCTATTTTAAGGTCCAGTTTTCTTGCAGGCTAGTTATAAGAGCTTCTGATATATTCCTGTGTGTGTGTTTTCTAAAATTTGCATCTTGGAATATATTTATGAAGCTAAAATATATAACAAATTTGTGTAAGTGTAGTTAACATGTATTAGGAGTTGCCTGGAATAATTTATTCATTAATTTTCTATACCTGCTTATTCCCTAATTCGGGGTCACAGAGGTCTGCTGGAGCCAAACCCATCACACGTAGGGGGAGAGGAAAATCACCAGTCCATCGCAGGGCCACACATACCTTACATTCACTGTTATGGGCAATTTAGAATCACCAATCAACCCAAAGTTCCAAACAAGCGCGGTGGCAACATGCAAACTCTGCACCAATAGACCCGAACCAGACAACTTTCTTGCCGTGAGGCGAACGTGCTAACCACTACGCCACAGCACCACCCTTGCTTGGTATAATGTTGACATCAAAAAGAAATACGACCCTACGAATCTGGCCTCCAGAAAACTCTAAAATCATGTTGACATCAGTACAGGAAAGAGGTTTATTAAGCAAATTCATTAAATCAGACCCCAGGTGCAGGCTGGTTATGCAGACTAAAGTAATCCGTTTACTTCTTGCCTGCTGGAATAGGGAAGCAGTAGAACAGTGCAAGCAAATCACAAATGTGACTTTTGCAGATTTCCTTAAAAACCTGTGAACCGTTAGACGCACCAATCTGTCACACATTTTCCAAACCAGTTATTGTTAATTATTATGTTTGCTTCAAGTGATCGTATCCAAAATCAAGAAAATCTGCCACCAAAGTAAGATTATTGAACATCTAATGATCATCTATTAAATATCTAGGATTTCTTATAGTATAACTAGTAGATGCATTTGTCAAGATTATTATATATTTTTTTTGGTGCATTTCTTTTGCAGCTATCTTAAGCTATGTAAAATGATACTTAAAAGTCCTTTACAGGAAGTAAAAAGTGAATGCTGATTCAACTAAAAAAATACTACACACACACACATGCACACACTCAAAAGCCCTTTTACTCTGAAAAAAAATTACACTGGATTTGAGTTTTATTTAAGGGTTTTGTTTGTTTCTTTTTTACCTAGTGTTTCAAGGTTTTGTTATAAATTTGTAGATTTAACAAAACATAACTTTACATAATCTGGTTATCTATCCTCCAAATGTAAAAAATGATTAAAAATAAAACACTTTTTAAACCATAAGGTTTTTTATTGGCAAATTTCTTCAAAATAGTTGATTTAAGTTATCAAATTGTTCCCAAGGATTATAGGAAATATTCGTATAACTATAGTTTTCTTATTTATGTTTGTGTGTGTGTGTGTGGTTCTCTTTTTTTAAGTGTGACTTGTGTTAACGTTAACATTTAAAAATAAATACGACGTAAGCAATTTATTTCTTTCTCACTTTAGGTCACTCTTTGGCCTAAAATAAACACATCCACTATCCCATATGTTTTTGGTCATTTACGGATGGATCTGGAACTTGTCAGTGTTTTTTGTTTGCGAGTCCGTGTGGCAGTCTTAAGGAGAACTGCTAATCAGCTCGGGTTGCTAGTCGCTTGAAAGCTTTCATTCTCAGCCTTTCTGGTAGGAGTCATAGTACGTTAACTCCAATGATTGATTTTGCTTTAGCCTGGTTACCTGTTTAAAATCTCCCACATGACAGGAGCAACTTACAGTCTATAAAAATCTAAGTTTATAAAATCAAGGGTATAATTTTCTTGGTTTCAGGTCTTTTCATTTGATAAAAAAACAAATGCCAAATTTTTTATTTTTTTTACTTGATGGCTTATTCAAGATACCAATTCACATGATGTTACCCTTACTCCACCCTGATTTGAGCTTCTGGTTGCCTGAACATGCACAATCTAGGTAATAACCAGTGGGTAGGGCAGGAAAATAAGCTAAAGAAGGAAACCTAAGGAACATGGATTGACCACCCCTTGAGTTGAACATGTAGCAGGCTGAGACCTGGAGTATATTTTTGTTTTAGGATGGTCTAACAAGCTAAGCTAAGGGATCCTGTCGAGTTTAGCTCCAACCCTAATCAAGTAGTCCTAAACTAGCTAATCAAGATCAATACATTTTACACTTGGAGCTTTTGCCAGATGCCCTCATCCAGAGCAACTTGCGTTTATTTTTTAAATAAATTTAAGCAATTAGGGGTTAAGAGCCTTGCTCAGGGGACCAAATTGTACCCAAGAACTTGTGTTAAAGGCCACACAAAAAGCTAAGGGTTTGCTATTAAGTGCCATTGTAACACAGTTCAGCATTCAGCTTGTCCAAATACATATACCCAAATCATGCTCAATTAATGAACTATTTAAGTGCCGGGACTGGAATACTGGTGGCCAGTGAGTGTCGCTTTTTGTGTTCCTGTCAGCTGCTGACCCTGCAGCTAGATCCAACCAAAATACTCTGAAATTATAATTGGCCTCATTAGAGTCTTTGTAGCCTGGAGAAAGGGTCAGTGTGACACTATTAGTGTTCATCCATCCTGTTTGTGATCCAGGTGTGTGTGAGTAGACCCCACTTCTTTCAGGACTTTTAGGCTCATTTAAAAGGAAACTGGTCTGTTGTACCCCCTGCTTGTCTTTAGCCTCCTCTTGTCTGCTCCTGTGGCTGTACGGATGGAGGAAATCCAGGTGCTTTGTGGTATTTTGCACCGCTGCTCTGATCAACTGTCTTGCTGGCTCAGTGGGAAATTCCCAGCCGTACAGTCCATCCAGCAGTATATTTTGCAGCTGAACAACAGCTCCACATGTCAAGCAGGGTAGCAAAGAATCAATCAGAGCACACAAACAAACACAACATCACCCCTGTAGTGACAGCTTGGCCATAAATCTCATGATGTATGTGTAAACACAACAGTTAATGTTATAGTCTGAGCTCTCTAGTTTCTGCCAAATTAGTCATCCTGGTTTCTGCTTTGGGGTTAATTTTAATCAACTTTTGAATATTCCTATATAATGTGGCCACTTGCACGACTTAATGCTAAAGTTGTTGGAGTGACGCAGAGATCTGCTGTAGCATACTATTGTGTAGGTCCTGGTTCTACTGCCAAAGCAACTCTGAAACAGTGATTCACTGTGTGTTCAGTTCTTTAAATCACAGCCAGTATTAACTTTTTTCAGCTGAGTGTGTTACAGTAGCTTTTCATTGTGTTCGATCCAAACATGCTTGCCTTCAATTCAACACACACGAGACACATAAGACATCAGTGGGTGTTAAGAAATCCTTGTTACTGTTTTAGTGGTTATCTTTTTCTAAATCTGTTGGTACTAGCCATGGGTACCAAACCCCTAAGATCTGCAGTTTTTACAAGGGGCGTGGTAGCCTTAATGATTATGGCACTTTGGGATCGTATTCAAGTTCCATAACTGCCAAAGATGACACTATTAGGCCCTTGAGCAAGACAAGTCATTCTCTCTTTATAGGGGCTCTATTACTGTTCTTTAAACCTTACCCTATTAGTTGGTATGTTTCATAATTAATGTACAGATCTAGCTGATTCTGAACTCTTTTTTTTTTCTTTTCTTTTTTTTTTTTTTAAATGTCACTCAATGTGATGATTGACAGAATGCAAAAGTATGGAAGTGTATCATCCGGTCAGTCTGTGGCATGCACATAACAGATTTACAGTGACAGTATTTGGCAGATGACCAACTTGCAGGTTCATTGTCTTGCAAATTGTATGCTTCTACACTCGGGCAACTTTTGTTGTTGACTTGCCAAATCACTTTTGTTTGTTTTTATTGATAAGATCTTGGAGGTAAATTTATAAAGCCTTATTACAGATACAGCTGCTTTAATGGTCAAACAGAACAAAAGATGAATTCTAGAATCTAATAGAATCATTTCCACCCCCAATGGTACAGTATATGTGTAAAAAAAAAGCTATATACTCACTTTTGAAGATGCTCTGCCTCAGTCGTCCAACACAATTTGGCTCTTTGGTCGATTAGATTCTTATTTTACTTGCTTTCAGCATGTCAACCTTTTAAACGTATTTAATAAATCACAGCCTTCTACATGTGCCATTGTAATCAATAATCAATCTCACTTCACCACCCAGTGGTTTTAATGTTCTAGCTAATCGGTGTATAAGAAAAATGGGGTGCTAATCCAAAAAAGGGGCAATTTTTGCTGAATCTAACAATAAAGACATGCACGTATGATTAATCCTGGCAGCTGATTTAACCTTGTCGATACAGAACTGTTAAGAGGTTTAGAAATAAAAATGACACTGACAATTTAACAGAAAAGGTTTTACACGGAATGCTGTTAATTGTGGGGATGCATCACAATCCAAGACTCTCCATTTGACTGTACCATATGGCTGACTGTGCTTGGTGTCACAAGACACTTAAATTGATGAAAGGTACTGGTTTGTGCACGAAAGATAAATTACTTGCACCAGGGACCTGAGACAAGCTGATTCTAGATCCAGCTTTGCAAGTTTTTTTTGTTTTTGTTTTTTTTTTAAGATGTTTACTTCCTGAACATGTGTGTTAATATATAACAGTAGTTAATGATATTGGACTGCCAACCATAAGATTGTGAGATTGATTTTCCAGCAATACCAGGCTATCACCGCTGGGCCCCTGAACCCCTAGTTGCTCAGTTGTATGAATGTAAGGTCACGTTGGATAAGGGTGTCTGTGAAATGCTGCAAATGTAAATGGTTCAATTCCTTTATTTGCCATTTAAGTTTCAACCAGAGTAAGCCTCCAAATAAAACTTGTCTAAACTTTGTCTGTATAAATGCGACCCATTCAGCTTGATTGATATAGTTCAAGGTGAATACAATATGACACACAATGGTTTTTTTTTTTTTTTAATCTCTTGTATAATTTTATAAATTTCTTCCTTGCAGTGGCAATAAAAACATGTATAATGAATGAATGAATATGTAAAACAAAAAATAATTCAGTTCACTGTTGGCTTACACCAAACCTAACCAGAAAAAGGTGAGGTATGTTGGAGTGTTTGATACAGCCATTTTACTTTCAGGACTAAAATGTTAGTAAAAAAACACTAATTTCTGGGGTTACTAATTAAAAAATTTAGCAGCTTAAATGCTCTGGAGAAAATGAAAAAATATTTAGCTGTTATTAAAGTCCTAAGCGTCTGTATTTACATTCGTCGTTAACCATTAGCCTGGTGAGTGACATGTCTAAGACATTTAGTGCTAAACGCTTTTTGGATGCTTCTTTTACATGGGTTTGGTGGTGCTGGGAATTGTTAAAAATTTCTTAATCTTAAACACTTGCACACAAACACAATCCTGTAAAATATTTATGGCTCATATAGGAGTTATATATTTGTCAAAATAAATCAAAGTCTTACTATTTTCTTTTGCACGTGTGTGGGTGTGTTTTAAGCTTTTTTTGTACTGATGATTCCACTAAAGCAGGGGGTAGAGATTTGTAAAGGTCACCCGGAGCAGAGGACAAATGTTATTCTCAGGACAGAGTGACGTCTGTCAATGGATAAGGCAGACAGGTCTACATTCCTTTGTAGCCCGAATAAGAGACCAGCAGCACACATGGCATGACACTGGTATTTTTAATATAGGGTGTGTATGTATTTATTATACGTTTGACCTTTTAGAAATGTATACCCGTGACTTTACGGTGCTTTAGAGTATCGGGGGGCTACTAGCAATTTTGCGCCCAGTAAAATATTTTATAGTATTTTTAACATCGATAAAATAGATCTCTAGGGGGCCTCCAAAGAGCCTGGGTCCTTGGAATAGTTCTAACTATCCTCCATCAGCTTACCTATAGCTGTTCACACTGGGCAGTGCATTTTTAATTTCAAATGAATTTCAAAAAGTTTGTTGCATCAGATCAGGCAGGAACCTAATGTGTGCTGGCCAGGGGTCCACAGACTTTAGACATAGTGTATAGTGCTTTTTCTTGTACTGAAATCGTGGAACTGCTTTTTGGTTGACGTTTCCAGGTGATTGCATCATTGCTCGCCATCGCATCCAATTAGTGATTTATAATAACTGACTTGACGCTCTGTACCTAACCTTGTAATTATCTGTTACTGGTTTTAAGTGTGTGTGTGTGTGTGTGTAAATCCTCTGTCATGGTGCATGCAGCTCTTTCCCTGTTACACGACACCTTTACAGTGCTACAATTAGCCCATCAAACTGTAAAGTCGTCATCGCCAGTCGAATGTACTTGTTAAATCCTGACCTACAGATGTGTAGTTTTGATGAACCATATTTTTTGCTCTGCATAAAATTAAGTGTGCAGGGTTTATCCAGAGTGCCCCCCTTCCCCAAATAAGTGTTTGTGTTGGTGTCTGACACATGTAATGTCAGTTGTGTGTGTGTGCATGTACAAGTGTATTGAAGTCCAACTTTCTTATCTACAGACAGCCAGGTGTGTGTGTGTCCTTTAGGACCTGAAACTCATGTTGTTGGACGATTGTGTGAATGTGTATAGGCCTATGTGTTTGTGTACACTTGTTCCTTTTTTGATTCTGTTACAATAAAATTTTTATTACTCACTTTGTTCAAACACAAAAAATAACAACTGCATGTGTGTTGCATCTGTATTACTCTGTATGATTTTGTTTGTGTGTGGTGGTGGGGGGGTTGTGTGTGGTACACATGTGTCAGTTGTGTTTGTGTGAGCAGTGTAAGGTCCAATGTATTTCCTGTTTCTGTCTTCAGCTTCTTTCCTTTGCTCTGTGGGGAAATCACGCATGGGGGCAGTTCTGATGGACAGCTTATATACACTGTAGATGGGGTTTGTTCTCATTCTGTTTCTGATGCTTCACACATACTAACAAATGTAACCAAATAAATCAGAGGGAACACCTTCAGCGTGTCTGTCTGCATTTCTATACCTTCATCATCATCTTTTTATAGGTCATCGTTTTACTGTAAAGCTCTGAGCTGAATTTCGCACACCATTCTCTAGGGATACTGAGCCATCAGGTCCCCCTCCCCTGAGGAGTGCACTATGGGGTGGAGGGTGCAAGGAGTGAAAGGCCATCGGTATTCATAATTAATCATGGTGGATGTTTATTGGAAAGGAGTGGTACATGGCTAGAGCACCCAGCTGACAAGCTTCATTAACACTGCAAAAAGCCAGCGCTAATAAGGGACACACAAAAACGCACATGTATAAAGGGACACAGAAATGCCTGGGAGGCAGAAATTGATTCACAGGGTGGAAGCGAACAGTCATTATTTTTTATATCGTGCTGGATATGGGCATCTGCCAAATGTTATAAATAAATATCATTTGGATGTTACTTGTATTAAATGAGCATGTATGATGTTTGTAGACTGCTCATGCACTTTTTCCAAATTGTTTTTAAACCACACAGTTGTTCGGGGGACTTAAAATATATATATATATATATATATATTTTTTTTTAAACCCTTCTGTTGTAGCATTGTTTTATTGACTGACAGTCACTCTCCAGGAACATTTACGTTTGGGATATCTATTGACCTCAGGACAACCTCACAAAATGAGTGTTTGATCTCACCACTACTCTCGTGGCTATTTTAGTGAAAGGTCTTAAATGTGTGAAGATTATTGCATTCGGCAGATGCCTTTAATCAGAGCAACTTGCATTAATTGGTTTTATACAATTGAGAGTTAAGGCCCTTGCATAAGGGGACAAGTGATGGTAACTTGGTAGTGCTGGGAATCAAACCCCAAGCTTTCAATTGGTATTATGGTATTGTAGGAAAATTAAACTAAATCACACCTGTTTTTGAAAGGCAATAATTTCAACCCTGAACTACCTTAAAGCCATGTGTAAAATAGATTTGCTGTTGTAATATTGTCCATTTACCTTTTAAGCCAAATAATTTATGTAGTCTCATAGGTAGTGTTCAAATGGTTTAGGCACTGAGTTGTTGAATACCTGGCTTCAAGCCCCACCATAGCCTTTGTGCCACTGTTGTGTCCTTGAGCAAGACCTTCAACCCTTCCTGCTCCAGGGGTGCTATCAAATGAGAATATTGGATGTCCTCTGTTAGCGGCTTCAAGCATGATCATTTTTCTCTGTGCATCCTAAACCAGGATCTATGTAATCGAAATGTTTCTTTAAAATTTTCATCAACTATCGTGTCAGAGGTTGAAGGGCAAATGTTATGAGAGGAATCCATTGTGTTTTCTTTTATGGAGGGAATGAGTCAGAGGCTTCCCGCTGACTGCCGCCTTAGAGGTTTTTCCATAGAATCACTCGTGCCTATCCCTGATCCTCTGTCTGTTATTTCCCTAATTTCAGAAGTTTTCCCCATCCATCCACACGGACTTATCCTTATCACAATGGTTCAGTGTTATACCGGTTGGTTGTTTTCAACTCTTGCTGATTTCTACTCTCTCACAGCGAAGCTTCTAGTCTGGCTGCTACTTACACTAACAGGAAATAAATCATTAGTATATATCTGAAACTGTAAGAGAACTAAGACATTAAAAAGGAAGGACTCTCGCTTCCTCTCTTGCGGCAAGTTGAATTTTCCTAGACGGAAGCTGTGGTCTTTAGAGCTTCTGCATCTGTGTGCATACACCAGATGCCAACATCCGCCCATCTTCTCTGAGCAACATAACATGCGTGCATGCATGCATCTGATTTTTCCTGAAACTGCAAATTTAGGCTAGGGCTACCGAAGCGATTCGTTAGATCTGTGAAATACAGACATTTACAAAATACCAGCAAAAAGGGCAAAGCGATTTGTTTCAAGCACTGAGCAGGTTTTATGGGAGTGGCAAGATAGAAAACAGATACGGGTGACTGTAGCGTGAGCCATTTTGATGGTCAGGACCAGGTTTCAGGAGCTGAAGAGGAATTTTTTTTAAATGTCAGAATGCCTGAGGCCCGGGAACATCTGCAGCAGACATTCTAGGAGACATGCTGTCTACCCGAGGTCTTCTCCTGAAAATGCTGCTTCATGACTTTTATTTGGAAGGATCGTTTTTCTATATTAACATACAGCCTCTTAGATCCATTTTACCCACATTTCGCAGACTTGATTTCGCAACACTTGGCACATGGTATCCATATCCTTATCCGGATTTAGAACTTTTTAGGGAAAAAAATAGTTGAAAAGGTAAATACTTTGATTTATGTCTGCAAAATGTCTGTTTATATTTAATAAGAAATTGGATTGGATTCATTTTTTCCAGCAGATCCTTATCTAGAAAGGAAAATTGACTCAGACTTCCATTTCTGGCATTTGGCAGGCTTTTTTATCTATTGCTATTAACATTTATTATACTCGCACAATTATGCAACTTGCTTATGGGCCTTTCTCAGGGGCCCTTGGTGGTGCTGGGAATTAAACCCACAATCTTCTGGTTAGCAGTCCAACACCGATAACCATTGAGCTGCCACGTTTTCTGTCTGTGAATCTCTATCACTAAACATTTAAATTTACATTTACAGCATTTAGCAGACGCTCCTATCCAGAGCGACGTACAAAAGTG
>JAOTQW010000022.1:7917566-7930249 GCA_026260075.1 Sisor rabdophorus
CAGGACCTTCTTGTTGTGAGGCGACGGTGCTAACCACTGCACCACAGCGCCGCCCTATTTTCTTTATTTTATATTTAATTTAAAAAATGTTATAACTGAGCTGTAGATTTTAGTTAAAAATAACAAATTACATAGAATTCCACAGATTTCTGCTTACTGATGAGTGTTGTAACTATTAATTTTTACTAACAAAGATAAACAAAATAGAATTGATCTGACATCTAACCTGGATTTATGCAAATTATTCAGTCAGATGACTTTAATGTCCATATGTCAGACAGTAGCCATATGAATATTATGTTGCTGTGGATATTAGTGTGTCAAGTAAGCAGTCGGTGTGGTTAGGATGGGCGTGACCCTGACGACGTGTTTGGGATCAGCGTGACACTGTCAGGCTGACTGTCTCATTTTGATCTGACATGACACTGTGACTGTAACCAAATACAATTCTTACCCAAGTCCCGTTCACTTTCTCTTTTGAGATCCTGGAAACTGTGCATTTTCAGGGTTGTTGGCAACTGCACTATTCAGGGGTGTGTATATTTGGACGGGGGAAGTGTCTAAGTGAGAAGTACCCATCTGTGTCACGGCTGTTCCCTTGAGGTCAGTTGCAGATAAATGACTTTCTGTCCCTTTGATATGGAAAACACCTCTATATCTTCTCAAGGCATCTGTGCTGTGTATGACTAAGATGTAGCAAAGTGTGTGTGTGTGTGTGTGTGTACGCACAAGTGTGAAATGGATAAACCTGTCTCCAGACACACTCCTGGCAAATGTACTACAGCTTATGCAAGCTGGTGTCACTCATTGCTCATTACTTCAAGTTACCAAATCACTGTGTTTAGATAGCCAGATGACACTTGACATGGATGAAGAGAAAAAATGAGTGAAGAAGCTGCATTGTGGATTAAAAATTGATCAACAAATATTAAACGAAAAAATTTGATTGTGAAAAGGCTGACTTGTGTGTGTGTGTGTGTGTGTGTGTGTGTGTGTGTGTGTGTGTGTGTGCCTTTTTGCAGATATGACTACCGTGAAATGCTTCATAACTCCACTTTCTGTCTGGTGCCACGAGGACGAAGATTGGGATCCTTTCGCTTCCTGGAAGCTTTGCAGGTGAGTTTCATTCTTTCTATCATATACCCCCTCTTTCTCTCTCAAACCCTTTAAAAAGCGAATTGTGTCTGTGTGTCTAAGAGCTGAGCCCTGCTACTTATCCTCCTCTCCACCACCACCCCTTTGTCCCGCTTTGAAAGACAAGCCCTGCAGTCTGACTCAGAATCCTTTTCTTTTCTTCTGCAATGTTTTGCTGAATAGACTTTTTTGTACTATTTGTTCAAACCTGGGTTCCTATAAACAAGTTCAGTGTCTCCAGATTAGCGCTTAGCCTCCAAAGATGCATCCTTAACCCTGCTTTTACCTTTGCAGTGTTATTTCAGTGAAAGCTGACAGTCTATCCAGATACCAGTTACTGATGCGAAATAGACAGATTACCAACACAGCAAAGCAGATTGTTTCTGTTTAATCAAATGTACCCTGTAGTCCTGCCATGCTGACACTATTAAGCCCCTAAGCAAAGTTCTTAACTTCCTATACTTATCCAGTGCTGTATCATGCCTGACCCTGTGCTCTCATACCAACTTCTTATAGAAAGGCTGTGTATTGGAAAGGGCTATGTATTGGAAAGGGCTATGTTTAAGGTTGTTAAATAGTTAAACTGCCAACTGGAGGATCAGTCAATCACTGTCAGGCTCCTGAGTAAGACTCTTAACCTCCAGTTGCTCAGTTGTATAAAAAAGATGAATTTAAGTTGTTCTGGATAAGTAAATCTGCTAAATGCTACAAATGTAAGATACATGTCATAATTTATATCAATATACAGTATATATCACAATACACTGCAATACAATACATATTTATTCATTCAACTTCTATATCCGCTTAATTCCTAAATCAGGGTTACGGGGGTCTGCCTGAGCCTATCCCAGTGCACATAGGAAGAAATGCAGGGGTACACCCTGGACAGGTTGCCAGTTTATCGCTTGGCCACACATAGACTACTCCTCACTCCTATAGCCGATATAGCCAATCACCAATCAAACCTAATGTACATGTTTTTGTGTGGGACAAACCCGGAGAACCCAGAGAAAACCCACCCATGCAAACTCCACACAAAGATTTCTTGCTCAAGAATCGAACCCGGGACCTGTGACCCGGGACCACATTGCACTGAAACAAATATTGCAATACATATAAAAATATGTATAACAAATAGCTAAAAAATACAACGTAGGCAATGTTTGAACGATCGACTGTATGCGTCAGTGACAACTACGGGGAGCTGAAAACTAAAGTTTAACTTAAATGTGAATCAGATTAAAATGTAAGTTAAATATGTATGGATAATTAAGGTTTAAATATCGAAACAAATATTGTAATAGATTGCCATATCAATATTTCTGCATAGCCCTGTAGTAATCTCAGTGTCCGATGCATCTACATTAACACAGCATTTGCCAGACGCCAGACCCTATCCAGAGCGACTTACAACTAAGTGGGGGTTAAGGGCCTTGCTCAGGAGTCCACAGTGGTGGCTTGGTGGTGTTGGGAATCGAACCCCAGTCTTTCTGGTATCAGTCATACCCCCTTAACCATTAGATGCCCAGATGCCACACCTACATACCGATAACTGAGCATCTGATGCATATGGCACAATTTATTAATTACATTTTTTATACTATTATCATTTTTTATACTACCACTATTCTACTTCAGGTTATTAAAAATTTGAAGGCTGTCTATGATGTCTGACACTAGGATACCATGATGATCTGCACAAAGGCCTAAATCTTTTTCAAACTTAGGAGGATCACAAAGCAAAGTGGTAAAAAAAAGTTCTGGATAGGAGGGTCTGCCAGAAATATAAACGTAAATGTTTTTTTCTTTTTTTAGCTTTGTTACCACTGATTTCAAGGGAAAAAAAAATCCATGTAACCCAAGGATTTGTACTGTACTGTAGATTAAATAGAACTGTATGTATTACAAAGGCATCTTTAGAAATAATAGCTGATTGATTACTTTGAAGAAAACAAAAATGTGTTTTTAAAAAAGAACTACAAATATTCCACAAGACATTATAACTTCCCCACACGCCAACTCCAACCAGTTCCATGATGCCGTTACAATGAACTTGATTGATATCTTTGGGAAATGAACCGTTCTCAACAAACAAATTAACTGGTGCTGGGTTTCATATGGGCTTTTTTTGTCTTGTCTCATGGCCAGTTGAAACTGTGTTTAGTAAAATCTGTGTTTAACAGATGCCCTTAATGTTATATATACAGGTGTCCTAAAAATGACCTGTGTGTGTTTGTGGGGGTGTATGCAGGCAGCCTGTGTGCCAGTCATGCTAAGTAATGGCTGGGAGCTCCCCTTTTCTGAGGTTATCAACTGGAACTTGGGTGCTGTAATCGGAGACGAGAGGCTCCTGCTGCAGGTCAGACACTCTTTTCTCGGTTTCTCCCTCACACAATGTCGTCTGTCTGTTCTTTGCCAGTATTTATTTGCATAATTTTTTTAAATATTTTGACTTCATGGTTTATCTTTAAAGACAGAAAAAGAGAGAGTCGGCAGAAATAATGTGCATTTGTGTATAATGTATACGATATTAATTGCATGTAAGGGTAGTGAGGTAACCCACCTCTTTTCTGCATTCTCTTTCTCTCTCTCTCTTTAAATTTTTATTTTATTTTTTATAAGTAAAATAAAGCAGTTAAACCGGAGATTATAGTTAATAGTGTGTCTCCCTGGGGGCTAAACACACACATGTTTTTGAGAAGCTGAACACACACACACACACATATACACACACACACACACACACTAAGAGGAGGTGATCACAGAGCTCAGGTTTATTCAATGTTAAAGCAAATTTACCTCTTTTACACAGACTTACCTTAATATACAGATGTTAATAGATATATTTTATAATAAAACTTTCATTCTCTCTCTCGCACTCTCTCTCTCCCGCACACTCTCTCTCTTTCTCTCTCTCGCTCTCTCTTTCTCTTCTTATCCCTTAGATCCCCTCCACAGTGCGCTCCATCCATCAGGATAAAATCTTGGCTCTGAGGCAGCAGACTCAGTTCCTGTGGGAGGCCTACTTCTCATCAGTGGAAAAAATTGTACTTACCACCCTAGAAGTGAGTGATGTCCGCTCAGCCTGTCTTTTAAGTTAGCAGTCATAATCCCATTCAAAACACCGTAAAAGACTGGAAACAAACTTCAGTTGAACTTGTCTGATCATTTGCTGCCTCACATCTGCGGATAAATAATTAGGAAATAAAACGTGTCCTGTTTGTCTTACACACGTCATGGTATTCTGATCCTTCACTCCAGAGCCAGGGCTCAATTCAGTTTAACAAAGTTGAAGTTAATGGGATTTTCTTTTGTGTTCTCAGTGAAGTAGTACATTTTACTTTTTTTTCCAGTTTGTTTTTCCCTTTTTATGTTGACACAATTTGACACCACCACTAATTTTCGGCATGGATGAATTGTCATTTGATTTCATATTTAATGTAATTTAATTTAAGCTTCTGCAATATTGTAGCTTAACCAGTGTGGCTAGAAGACAATAGAAAAAGATGCAGGGCTAATGAGAACCTTGGATTGCATACAAAGTCTAAAACAGTAGTATAAAGCAGAATTTAAATTAAAATGTAAATCCGTTTCACACACTGTCATATTTATTACAAATACAGTGAAATACATTTTAAATCAATTAAATGCAAACTGTATAAATTGGTTAACAGTAAACATTTCAATTTGCTTAAAATGTTCAAGTTAAAGATTACCATGTTTTATTTTTTAGTTAGAATATTTAGAACTATAATTTAGGTACATTATAAAATCTGATTTATATATTTTTATTTATATCACAGCTTATTATTAGTGAAGTAAAATCAGCTCTGTTAAAACAAGTTCTTTCCTTGTTTTTGGGAGGCTTTCTATTGTGAAATTCCATAATAGGTGGATACAGTGGCTTAGTGGTTCAATGCAGTTCATACAAGTGCGGTAGCGGTATTTAATTTAAAAATGCAATTAGCTGTAAACATGCCAAGATGTTGGCAAAACACACAGACACACAGTCTGCTAACAGAAATGAGTCCTCTGCGTTTATTTCAAACCTAAAAGTAATTAGAGTTGTAAAAACTGTTAGGCCTGTGTGACTAAAGGGGAACTAACGATGCTGTTAACTATCACATCTCGTTGCACTCCATCTCTTCTCTAAGATCAATTCATTTTTACGTCCAGGTTAACTAGGAATGTAATTGAATCCAAGCTGCACGATAGTTCGACGAAGCAACCTGCTCGGCAATCCCACTCATGTCTTACACTTAATAACCTCTGCTTCATCAGGAATCACATCATTAAGCAAACAGCACTTTAAAGATTTGTTTTGATTGGGAACAAGGGTTAATAGAGGCTACATACACCGCATGGCTTTTTATTTATTATTCTAATATTGACTTTATCCACTTGCTGGGTCACTGATTAATTTTAAGAGTTGGGATTATGCATATAATTTATCTTTAACAGTAGGAAAAAAGTTTTCACAGATATAGCAGATAATGTTATGGCAAGTACACAACTTTTAAACGTCCAGAGATGGTTGTGCTGTTCAGACTACCTGACTTAATTGTCTGATTTTAAATCATTGTTGTGGTCATACTATGCAACACTAAGTGAATGATCCCCAACTACATGATCTGACAACAGATTTGGTGCCAAGCCAGATAGGGTCACTGGGCATGTAATGTCGAGCACTGATCACCCACTAATTTTCTCCTGGATACAGAAAGTAGGGCTTAAATACTGTAGTGTGAACACTGATTAAGGTTTTTTTCTCTTTACAGTCACGCAGCTAAAACTGTGGGGTGGGTAGGGGTCAGGTGTACTCAAAGTCTGATTCTCACCAGAAGTTATATTTTTACAATGGATTTTATGATGGTGGTCCTTTATTTTCTCTAATCAGTCAGGGAAGAAGTGCTTGCTCACATTTTTTAGATTAATTGCATTTTCATATGCAAAGTTTTTACTTCCCCCTCACACTTGCTTCCATTCCTAACAGTGTAACCGTTTTGGTGTAAGTGAGTACAGAGCTGGTGCAGCAATAACCGCAGGTTGTTCCAGCACTTGTTTTTATTTATCATGCTCCAGTCTGAATATTGTAACAGTGCCGTCGGGAAATTGAATCGTCAATCACATTCCTTCGGGTCTAATTCTGTGTTCTAGCCAGAGAAGAGAAACAGCCTTTCAGCCCCTCCTGCAATTCCACATTTAAAATGACAAGTGCTCTCATTGTGAGGGCCAAAAGAGGGGGACTTAATCTTTTTAGTTGAGGCAAATGGTTATTGACTGCCCTTGGGGTGAAAGGGGTGGGGAAAAGACTGAAACAAGCTTTTGCCGCTCTTTACTACCCTTCATGCCCCCATCTCTCCACGTTATTTTTTTGTCAGTAGTGTTCTAAAGTGCCTCAGACATAGCATTCAGAATTGCCTCCAAGTGCACTACTGGCAAGTCGTCCATCCACTGATCCACAATTCCAGGGCTGCCAGCAATTATGTTGTCACCCTGCCAGGTCGTCAACACGCGACACAATGGGCACAATATAAACTGCAAAAAACTATTGCTTCAATCTGTGTCTCCTTTGAAAGGGGCTATTGCCTTTCCAAGGCCAAGGGTGCTTTCTCTGAGTCAGAAAAAATGCAGAGAAGCCAGACTTAAAAAAAAAAAAGTACAGCTGTGGTTCAATAAAATGTGATCGAGCTGATGTTTACAGCATGTGTTTGTGTGTTTAGGATAATTAGTTAATAATGTCTGGTAACTGGAGCATTGTGGCTAATCATGCACTCTTACCCTTAATTTCCAACATGTCTGGAATAAAATTTTCTGTTATGTGCATGCGATTAAAGACCATTTATTCTTTTTAATAATTCTGCCTATCCAATATTTGCGGTCATGTATTCAGATTATTCAGGACCGGGTTCTGCAGCACACGGCACGTACTAGTGTGATGTGGAACACTCATCCCGGGGGTCTCTTCACCCTGCCTAATTACTCCTCCTATCTAGGCGACTATCCATTTTACTACGCCGGCCTTGGTAAGTGTGAATGTATGCTTTTGTGCAGTGCTGCTTCACAACCAAAGATATTTTTATCCAGGGATAAACACAGAACTGAAAATAGTTGATATTTGATGGAAAAGAAATAACACAGGCTAAGCTGTTGGCGATTCACTAAGTTACCATTACTGAGCCCCTGAACAGGGCCATTAACCTCTAATAAGTTGTATTTTTTTTCTTTTATCAATACAGATTATTTGCATGTTTGTGACCGTTAATCTCAACCAAAAGTTATTTATCCTTTTACTTGTGTAGTGGTTAGCATGGTTGTCTTACAACAAGAAGGTCCTGGGTCCTCGATTCCCATGAACGGGGGTCTTTCTATGCGGAGTTTGCATGTTCTCCCCGCGCTTGCATGGATTCCTCCGGGTACTTTGTTTTCCTCCAACAGTCTGAAAAGTTGATTGGTGACTCTAAATTACCCATAAGAGTGAATGTAAGTGTGTGATTGTCTGTATGTGGACCTGTGATGGACTGGAGACCTGTCCAGGGTGCACCCTCTGCCTCTCGCCCTATATGTGCTGGGATAGGCTCCAGCAGACCCTCGTGACCCCAAATTAGGGAATAAGCAGGTATAGAAGATATATGAATAAATTTTTAGTGAATCTAACATTACTTGTACGATATCTTTAAAAAATATATGGTAACGATTGCAGGTTTTGGCCTTGTTGTAGCCTAGCATGTTATCACCACATGCATTCAGCCGTATAGTAATCACATGTCTTCAATAGTAGAAATTGGAAATAAGATTCCTGTGTTAATCAAGTGCCCCTTTTTCTTAAAAAAAAAAAAGCAGAAAAGAAGACAGAATGGTTTGTAAATGGGTTTTAAGCAAAGCAGAAAGCTTTCAAAAAGCTTCTTGTTCATGTGTGTTTCATGTGTCTGTCATGCAATAATTTAGTATCATATGTTTGTGTTTAGAGCACTTGGTCCTTTTTCCCCTTTATCTTAATCCTCTTATACATACTGTGATCTTGTTATTTTTAGACTTTGGAATTGTTTTTGGAAGACTCTTAATTGGCAGGAATAATAAGCCATGTTGTATGCTGTGATAAATCAGTAAATTGCCCAGCAGAATTAGATAGTCAATGCTCCATGCACAAGCTGGCATCCTGCATGACTGCTGTCATGAAAGCGGTCGCGTAGCTGCTGACGCACGTCTTTATCTTTAATCTGCAAAAATTGTTAGCGTGATCAATAAAAAGCTGTGACTGCGGCAAAGTCAACATCCTTTAGAAGATGAGATTTTATGTTACATTTTCATTTCTTTCCAAATCTAAAACTCAAGCTCAAGCTGTCTGTTTCAAAGGTTAATGATGTGTAGTAACCCATTTTGTTTGTCTTTTCTTCTCCTAATTAAGGAATCAAACCATACTCCAGGTTCACCGCAGTTATCCATGCAGTCACCCCGCTGGTATCCCAGTCTCAGCCCATTCTCAAGCTCCTGAACGCCGTGGCCAAGTCACAGTACTGCGCTCAGGTATGCCAGCAGTCAGCTCACAACGCAAATGCAACAATTTTGTCACAATGTTTTTTCTAAATACAACATTCATCTTTTATACTCGCTTATTCCCTAATTTGGGTTTGAAGGGTTTGCTGGAGCAATCCCAGCGTATCTATAATGGGGCGAAAGGCAGGAGGGCTACTCGCCTAAATATAATATTTAAATAAAACATGAAAAAATCCCCAAGGGCAACAGTGTAAAGGAAAAAATTCTTGAGAGGTGATCAGTGTGTGTCTGGATGAAGTAGGAGCTTAGTGGTTAAGTTGTTAGACAGCCAAACAGAAGATTGTAGCTTTAATTCCTAGCATCACCAAAATGGGCCCCTAAGCATGGCCCCTATCCATTTGGCCTTCATTTGGCATGTATACGTTTTCTACAGTTTAAAGCATATTTTGCTAAGGCTCTAGTCAGAACACAGGGTCAGCTATAGTAAAGCGCCCCTGAAGCAGGATGGGTTATGGGTTCTGCTCAAGGACCCAATGGTGATGGGCTGGAACCCAGGTGGTCTTGGCCCTGGTGGTGGGGTTTGACTTTCAATCTTCCTGGTCTTTCGATCAGAAATCTGACTCTTTGAGTATTCCACGGTTAACCCAAATAAGACAAATGTGACTTTCTCTGAATAGAGTTGACTGCCAAATACCAGAAATGTATTTGATGTAAATGTGATAAATCTAAAAAGCTTAATCTTTTTATACAAGTTGTTTTCCAAAAAACAAGCAAAAGTATTAGCTCTGGTAAATGCCTTTTTTGCTGTCACTCCATAAACCAGAGTTTGATCTTTTGTGCATAAATAAGGACTCTCGATCGCCACTGTGTTTCCATGGTATCCGTCAGGACTGTGAAGCCGAGTGCCCTGGGAATGAAAAATGTATTGGTTCCTTTCTGAGAGCAAAAGCATGAGTTGGTGGGAGGGGGGAGATGGAAGGCGATAAAGGAAAGAGGAACAGAAATCCAAAGAGCAGGACAGATTAATTTAAAAACACAGCCTCCGACACAATGGACTACATAACGTTCGATGTGTGCACGCACTCGGCCTCCACTCGTTCCCTCATTCTCTCTTTCTCGCAGCTTCTATTATGTTTCAATAAAATGCGCTCAAGTCATTTGAGTCGAGTGGAGGGGATAGGAGTTAAAGGGCGGGAGAAGTAATCATGCCACCATCTTCCGCTTCCCTTAATCAGACCCAGGCTTTCCTCTGCACTGAAAAACTTTGGGATGGAGGGATATAAATAAACAAGGGAGCGAGGTGGAGAAGGCGAGATCTGTTTCTGGCAGACAAGTTCGCTCTGGCGTCCCGCTGAGAGCTGCCGTTAGTGTTTGTGCGAGAGCAGGCGTGTGGACGTGTGTGAGTGAGAAAGAGCGAAGCAGTCACACACACACACACACACACACACACACACACACACACATACATCCACCCTCAGAAAAAGAGGAAGCTGATAGAGATACCATCTGCCTTTCTGCTTCCCAATTAGTGTCGGAGGAAGGAGCGACTGATCAGTGTTAAAAATAAACCTCGGTAACTGCCTATGCTGTGCATCACACCTTTAGCAATCACACTACCAGTACTGTGTTTATTTAAAACAAGAATTTTAGTCTTACCTTTGGAAAAATACTCTAAATTGAAATTCTAAATTTATTCGTCACATACATGTGATGTAAATATACATGTAAATTTTTACGAACTGAATAATTTGTTTTAATACTATACAGATAAAATGTTATAAAAATAAACAAAATAAATATAATAAAAATATACTGTTTTATATGGTATATAACAGTGTGTTTGTATAAAGTGACTAATGAACTATTGCAAACACTAGTTTGTTGTTATATTGTCTTCATATGTGCTTGTGACTTGTTTAAACATATACTGCATTTTATTCTATCGCTATATTCCAGATTGTTTTCTTCCTGGAACAATATCAACACGGAGTCAGTGATTTTCAGCATGTTGTCTGGGTGGAGGGGTTAAATGATTATTTTCATTATGGGAGGATTAGAATCAATAGTCATTATATCTAATGTTTGATGTTTTATTGCCAGCTGAAAAAATAAGATGTTTTTTATTTTGTAAGGATAATTAGTAGCTGTAGTTTTTTTATTATTATTATAATTATAAATCATAAATCCTCATGTTCAATGATGGAATGAGTTTAAAAGCTTGCAGCAGGTCCTGTGCTGCTCTCTGGTCTGCAGGTGGACTTTTAGCAGGAATTTGTTTGATGGTGTAGCACAAAGCAGGTGCTTTGTGGTACATAAAGCTTAAAATAGAACTAGTTTGGGGGTCTGGGGTGCTGACGGAGGCAGGCATTAGAGGTTGCTGTATTTAGATACTTTGAATCAGTAAGGAGCTGTGCTGAAAATGCAGTATTGCTATAAAGCATGCCGAAATTAATCAAGTTTTAATTTTTCATCACTGAAATAAAAATAAATCACTTTAACAAATCAAACTACAGATTGGCATACGAGGTTGGGGAAGGGAATACATACTCGCACTTATGGTACCACCGTTCAGAACTGTAATGTGTTGCTTTGCAGAGCTCGTATCAGGCGTACTAATGTACTAATTTTCTTATACTTTAAGCTTTGGGTTTTTTATAGAATTTATTGCCTGTGTGTTTATTATTCCTAACACAATATATTCCAAAAGTACCAACCAAAAATGAAACAACCCAATTTCGGCTTTACACCCAGCAAAATATTGAATTTATTTTTTGCCCCCCCCCCCTTCTATTTTTCAGATTATTGTATTGTGGAATTGCGACAAGCCCTTACCTGCAAAGCACCGCTGGCCTGCCACCTCTGTACCCGTCATAGTCATCGAAGGAGAGAACAAGGTAGATTTTCATAAAAGGTTTAATCTCACACACTCGCACGGGGTGTGTGTCTGGTTAGAGTAAACTTTTCCTCAGTTGCTGTAATGAGTGTAGATGGTGAGGAGGTTAAGTAGGATTTTAGTGAAAAGTAGAGCAGGAAAATACTGAGCTCAGTGTTTACATCGGCTCGTGTTTGAACAGCAAGTGGTGCAGAAGAGGGACTGTTGCCTGGCTGTGTTTCTGCTGTCAGCATGCAGGAAAAAAATCTCTGGAGATCATGCACACACACACACACACACACACACACAAAGACACACACACGCTAGTGTGTGCATTTAGCATGCAGGGAAAAAGGATAAGCTTTCCGGTGGCTTTTAGCTTGTGGTTTGTTGTGCTTGTGGCTGTCTTGTTTACTGAGAAGTGTGTGTAAGAGGAAAGAGAAAGAATGTGTCTGTGTGAGAGAGAATGTGTAGGTTTTTGTACAAGAGGCAGTTCTGTGTGGAGCAATTGAGCGTACACATACGCACGCCTTGGTTTGTTGTTACTATAGTCATGTTGTCATAATGTTTGACTGATTTAAATAGTTAATGCACTGTATTGATTCATTCATCTTCTATACCCGCTTATTCCCGAACTTGGGGTCACAGGCGTCTGCTAAAGCCTATCCCAGGCAGGGGATACACCCTGGACA
The DNA here is from genome assembly GCA_026260075.1 of Sisor rabdophorus. NCBI lineage: Eukaryota > Metazoa > Chordata > Actinopteri > Siluriformes > Sisoridae > Sisor > Sisor rabdophorus. The sequence continues at coordinate 7,929,765 of JAOTQW010000022.1, forward strand.
GGTCGCCAATCCATCGCAGGGCCACGTACAACCACATGGACTCACATTCACTCATATGGGCAACCTGATGCACATGTTTTTGGACTGTGGTAGGAAACCGAGGTACCCGAAGAAAACCCATGGAAGCGCGGGGATAACATGCAAAATCCGCACAGAAAGACCCCAAGCCCAGGACCTTTTTGTTGTGAGGAGACCGTGCTAACCACTACACCACCGTGCTGCCTCAATGCACTGTATTCAAAAATCCTGGAATATAATGACTTCCAGGATGTTGCCCGAGTTTAGGGGTTAAGATGTTTATTTTTGAATCTGTATTCTATATTTTATTCCGTATTTAACAGATAATCAGCAGCATTTTCAGATCAGTTATTTGATGGTTTAAGAAATTCACACACCCTTAATTAAAAATATTGTAAGAAAATGAAGGGCCGGCGGCGCGGTGGCGCAGTGGTTAGCACCGTTGCCTCACAACAAGAAGGTCCTGG
>JAOTQW010000022.1:7982008-8001514 GCA_026260075.1 Sisor rabdophorus
CCGTGACCCCGGATCCGGGAATAAGCGGGTAAAGAAGATGAATGAATGAATGAATTAATTAATTAATTAATGTCTCCTAAAATGGATCAGGGTGGGTTTGGTTGACACGCACTGATGACATTAGATGGTTACGATTGAATTGTTGATTCCTAAGTATCTTAATCCAGGATCATAACCAACATCCATTTCAATTCTGTAATCTTTAAAAAAATCAATTATAATAAATGTAATGTTATTTAATCTTTAATCTTACGAATTTCTGATCCTTCTGATCCCTTCTTTAATGTATTTTCAACAATTTGTACTTTATGTTTATTTTCACTGAATTCTTGGATTACTATCTGATGCATGTTTATAGGATGGATGATTGACACCTCCATTGTTTTGTTATTATATAGCTATATAGGAAAACAGTACTTTAAAACGATATATTAGTAGGTCTTTAAATAATTAAAAAGTTATTCATAGACTAAAAGATTTTTCAAAAAGAAAATCGCCCAGGACACCAGTATAACCCTTGTCCTTACCCCTTTTCCAAGTCTCCTCTGGATATCATACTTCATTGTGATGTGCTCCTCTACCTCAGTCAGGTTCATTCTGTCACTCCGGGCTTTGCCTTGTGCTGTAAACTTATTTCTTTAACCAAAATTAATCCTTTTTTTTTAACCAGGATAAATCGTCCCTGGAGCGTTTGAGTGTAAACTCGCTAGTTTTACTCGTTGAGGAGCGCAGCTTGGATCGATTCTGCTGAAATTTCCGCAGTTATTATAGTTTTGCGCCTCTTTCCTTATCCCAGGTATGAGCACTTTTATATTTAATTCTTTGTCGGGTAAAATGAAGACAGCAGGCTATCTTTTAGCGTTTGTCTGTCCTTCAGCTGCAGTTTGAGGCGTTGACCATCGCTTGGTTTTGTATCGGTTACCATGAAGACGCGAGCAGCTGGAAAAGGAGCTGTTAAAGGAGCCGCAACACGACAAAGCCAAAAGTTTCAGTGTGAAAACACAGCCAGACATCATCATTTCCTCATCAGTGTTCTCCCATCATTAGCACCCAGTTGAATGGGGTAACTGTGTGGTGTATCGGTGCAGATTTTACTGCTTTTACATCGCAGGTATCAGGTGACCAAATTCCGATTTAAAGTTTCATAGATGGGATATGACCCACGATCGTGTAAGAAAAAATCACACTGATTCCGTTATTTATACATAATAATAAATAAATCGGATACAACTCATTCATTTATTCGTCTTCTAATCCGCTATATTCCCTAGTTCGGGGTCACATATGAAAAGAGGCATGGGTACACCTGGACAGGTCGCTAGTCCATTGCAGGGCCACACATAGACGAACACCCACACACGTTCACTCCTATAAACAACTAAGAGTCATCACCTAACCTAATCTACATGTTTAAGGACTGTGGGAGGAAACCGGAGTACCCGGAGGAAACCGGGAGAATATGCAGTCAGCAAGACCAAGGAATCAAACCTTGGACCTTCGCCACCGCGCCGCCCCAAATAGATCGGAGTTAGACGTCACTGAATGAGCAATGGTGGTGACACCAACTAAGGTGGACACCAACAGTGATATATAACTGTGTATTTCGATATTTCTATTTGTGGTCACTGAAAATGTGATGTTACCCTACAATTTGAAGCCTAAATGTGAGATTTGGGTTCATATAGCTCCAATAATATTAGTGAGATCAGACACTAATATCAGGCAAGGAGGTATGGGGTGTAGTTGGTGGTCAGTAGTGTCAAGATCAGGAATTTTTAAGACCAGAACATTTAAGTTTATGCATGCTACCCAATCAATAAATAAATAACAACTGTTTTACCAAGCTGGTTCCTCTTTAGAGTACATCTACATGGCAAACTGAAAATAGGTGAGTTGTAGAAATTATCTAAAAATTATCTAAAATCCCAATCACAGGACACACATATGGATCTGATGGTTCGATACACTTTGGCAATACAGTGTACATCAATGCGACCAATGCTACATTTACCTGCTACATTTACCTGTTGCTGGTGCAAAATATACAAATCATTTTGTTTTCGCCCATAGTTTATCAAACCAATATTTTTTTTCCTGGGTTGTTAAGATGATCAGGGTTCAAGCATCAGCACTGGCTAGATGAAACAGCTGGGCCCATGAGCAAGGGGCCCTCCCTGATCCAGGATCATTTTAATACTGTATTATGTTTCTAGTTATTATTGGTTGATACTGGAATCTGACCCCTACCTAAGCTGGGCTATATAAAGAAACTAATTTCACTGTTATGTATAATTGACAAATAAAATTCTTGTAGCACAGCATCTAGTGAAAACATGTCAATACTTGTGGCATTACGTACAATATGAAAAAAATCTGAATATGTAAATTTTCTTTACACATTATCCATGCCAAAGTCAAAACCATTTTCCAGAGTTACTTTAATAAATATGTTCTTACATACAATACAGTTAAACCAGTTTTTCCAAAAAAACCCCCAAAAAACCAACAATGTATATTGTTATCCAATAATTACGGTTAATATAAGGTAACTAAAAAACAGACACATTAATGTTAAAACTATAATTTCTTCATCCATTTTAAACCCTCCTGTTTTATTAATACCTTTTCCCCCCACAAAGCCTCAGAGGAAAAATAAATAAATAACTGTTTTACCAAGCTGGTTCCTCTTTAGAGTACATCTACATGGCAAACTGAAAATAGGTGAGTTGTAGAAATTATCTAAAAGAGTTACACATTAACTTTTGCACTCTTCAAACAGAAATCGAAACTTGTTACACATTTTTGCAGCTTAAAGAAACACAGTCATTATACAAAAAAGGGTTACATTAGTACATATTTTCCGAAGGTGAATATGCCTAATCAACTAAATGACAGCAACTTAATTACATAATGAGCATCTAAAAAGAAATGGTTTAAATCAAACCAGTCAAATTACAATTTTATGCAAAATGGTAGACAGTATATGAATTTAAAATCAAATTTAGAATTTTGCTTTGTAAGAAGAATTCCTTTATGTATATTTATCCTATGTCTCAATTAATCCACTGTTGTATTTAGAAAAAAACAGGGCGCAGAAAGATCACTCATAGAGCTATAGGTAAGACTTTGTTCAATTCAATTTAGATGCGAGTGGCATAAAAACAGGTGGACCCAAAAATCAATGAACAATATTCAATAGTATTTAAGATATTCTACACCGCATCTCAGCTCAATTACAGAAAATCACTATAGTCCCAAACACCAGCCTTTTCCGAATCACAGGAGAGGATTCTGCATAAGAGTAAATTTGATTACAGAAAGGAAGTCAAAAAGCAGGTTCTGGTATAAGAGGAAGTGGTGTTGTTTAGGACGAGTGTAGAAAGCGGTTAAAGGCGTTGTAGGCCGACTCCAGGTCAAAAAGCATCTGGCGAACTTGTGAGTCATCCAGCTCATCAGAAGCGGACATGCTGCTCAGCGTAGTCAACCTGCAAAAAAAATTATAATAATTTGCAGTGTTAAACTTTATCGGCAAAGCTTGTTTATCTTTACAGTTGAAAAAAATAGGGCTGGGCTGATAAACCATATCATATTGGATCACAATAAACTTTACTTTGGTCACAAGATTGGTGATAATAACAGAAATGTTTGTTTACCAAAGATTAACTTTGTCTTTGGCCTCTGAATCTGGTGGCATGTTGCTCATTCTGTTCATTGTCTCCATCAGTTCTCGAAGGTCTGGCTGGATCTGAAACAAAAATGAACATGTCAGTAATGACAGAGGTTTCTGAAAGCTTACGTTTTTATGTTCTCTTATAATAATTTATGATGCTCGTTATACCTCATCCATAGCTCGAATCTCCAGCCTCAATTTATCCATGACGGTAATGAAGAGCTAAAAACAAAAGCATCACGGTTTATCCCAGCAGAAATATAAACACAATGCACTGGAAGCAATATTAAAGACTTATACCTATTTCAGGTATAATATTTGGGAAATCTGGATTTACATAGAACAAATAATCCATATTTAATAGAGAATATACCCGGATACAGCTGAAATGGCCAGTAAATGGCTCAAACTTGATCCACTGACAGTGAATGTGAATTATAATTAAAATATATAAGATTGGTATAAAAAAACCCTTATGTAAAATTTGGTAAGTCAAAAGAACATTATGGGCTTTAAAATAGATGATATTGTATATTTATTGTAACTATGCAAAACTATTATTACTTTATAATAGGACATGATTTAGGTTACAGGAAGTCAGATTAACTGAATCGATATTGGTTTTCTATAGTGTAATAAATTGTGTCTGGACACAAAACAGCATACAAAAGATAATCAGTTTAGTGGAATTGCTTGGACTATTATACATCTTTAGGTAGAAGGCATTTATCCAAGCAATAGACTAAAAAGACTCAAATAATAAGGGAAAAAAACACTCACTGATACAATGTCTGCAATGCACCGATTAAGATTGCCCTTGTCATCCTTTATAGTGATTGGTCTGTCTTCTTTTATTCTCTCCATCGCCAGTGGACAGTCAAGCTTTAAGTGAAAAAATAGCCTGTTTTATTTAAAAATGACAAGTTTTGTAGTTTCTAATACAAAATAACCATTCTTCATGTGACGAATCATGCCGAATTAATAATCAATTAAAATCTCTAAAAATACATTATAGATTTTAAAAAATCTTTAAAAAAATAAGCCTAAAAAAATGCTGTTTTGAAATTTATTTCCCAGTTTTTCATGACCGTACAAATCAGCATTTAACAAACACAGCGTTAGTGTAAGTGCAAGAATATACCCTGTATTTCCTGCAAAAGTCATCGATTGAGCCAACATCTGATGCCTGGACCTGTTTGAAAGCAGCTTTGTACTGCACAAGCAATCTGGAGCAGGCGCCTGTGTATCTACAAAAAGGGAAGCGTTTGGATTAAAATGTCTAAACAGTGTAACATGAATTAGAAACCACATAACTTACTCATTGGGAGTCACGCAGTCCTTAATGTACGCTTTCTCTAAAGCTTGGAGTGTCTTCACTACAGCAAACAGCTCTGCCATGTTATCATACCTTCAACACCAGACAAGTGAGTTCCACCACATTCAATAGTACAGTTTTCCCATCATCGCCTTTTTAAAAAAAATATGACTGAACACTGTTACTTACTTTTCTCGTTCCCTAGCATTTTTGTACAGCTTCACTTCCTAAATAAAAATAGCAGGTTACAGGTTTAATCAGTTTAAGAATAATAAATAATTTATTGGCTAGTTGTATAGACGGACTCTTACCTCGTATAATTCTGGCTTATTAGCTGGAGCTGGTTGTAATAAAATAAAAAAGTAAAATATGACAAGCAGCTTTTATTGTGTAGATTATTTGTTTGGCAGAGAATTCTAATCCTCTGTATGCTATAATATTTTACATTTATGTTTTTATCCAGAGCGACTTGCATTTATCTCTTTTCTACAATTAAGCAATCAGAGGTTAAGGTCCAGCAGTGGGAACTTGGCAATGCCGGAAATGGATCCTTATTCTACCAATCAGAAGTCCAAGACCTTAACCCAGGGGTGTCCAAAATCAGTCCTGGAGGACCGGTGTCCCAAAGCCAACTAATAAAAACCAACTAATCAACCTCTTCCTAGATATACTTGAGGAAAGTTGGAGCTAAATTCTGCAGGACATCGGCCATCTGGGGCTGCTGTAATCACTACATTACCACTTCCAGTTGGTCTCTTTTAGGTTATATCCAAATAGTTATGCTTGCAAAAAATTAAAGAATAGGGTAAAGAAAGACTGACTTCCGTTTTTGCGTACTCATTTTTTTGGGGGGTATTTTTATTTGACAGCATTGGACATGGAAATGAATCCATACCTCATCATCCATAAAAGTAAGCCACTTGTGGGTAAAATGGGAAAGTGGTAGTGCAGTGGTTAAAGTGGACTCATAATTGAAAGAGCAGGTTTGATTTCTAGCACCTGGCACCAAGCTGCCACTATTGGGCCCCTGCGGAAGACCACTAAAACCATTTGCTTAGTAGTATAAAAGAGATGAATGTAATCACTCTGGAAAATGTAAAATTTAATCTTTATAGTTGTCTTGGCTGAAACTTACCTCCTCCCATCCCCCCTGAAGCTGGAATTCCATGAAACATTCTGCCAATAAACCTTCAGACAATTTATAAAGGAACATCATTAACAGAAATTCTAGTGTATCTACAGTTCCATTAATCAGGATATCTAAACCCACAATAATCAATCTCTGTTTATTAATGCAGTTGAATGTAAAACTTTAGTTTAATATTTTAGATCGGAACTTTTTTTCTGTTATTAAGCGATTAAAGTGCCTTGATTGAGGAACTCCCCGATTATAAGGAGTGGCGCAAAACAATTGTTCCGTACACGATAAGAAACATTTTTTTTAATTTATCATTTAAATCGATTATTATGTTTTTTTAACTTAAAAACCCTTCAATGAAACTAAAAGAAACCATAATTGGGATAAGTTTAGTGTTAAACCCCATTTGCTAGCATAGCATAGCAAAGAAAAACATACTGATTAGCCGGTAGTTTAATTTGGTAGTGTTTTTTTAAACTTATCTTTATGTTGGAGACATAATAAAAAAGAGACAATTTAATATTATTATTTTTTAGTAATTATTAGGACTACTGACGAAAAAAGCTTAAGCAAATATAACTTACTTTAAGCTCTGTTTACGTCAAAAGCTTAGGTGTTCGTCGCTCAATCACTACGTCACATCCTGTCGCGTGAGGCTTTTTTAGTTGCCAGATCTTGGTATGACGTACAGCAGTTTTGATCATTTAAACATAAATTTCATATCTTTAATCGCGAATGATTTTCGTTTTCTAAAGATTAATTAAGAAATATCTGTTAAGAGGGATATACAAATAAAACGAAAAATAATTCAATTAATGATCAATTAAATCGTATTTTATCCTTGAACAGTTAATTCGTTTTGTGTACACGTATTTCATTTATTCATTTTACTTTGTAGGTTTAATCCGGGTTCTCCAGTTTTTTTCCAACAATCCAAAAACTTACGTTGTTAGTCTACGTGTGGTCCTGCGATTGACCGGCGACCTGTCCACGCCCTATGTGCGCTGGAGTAGGCTCGACTTAGTGGATGGGCAAGTATGGAAGATGAACGAATGATCTAGAGGGACGTCATGGGTTCGAATCCCAGGCCCGGGGTCTATCAGTGCATGTTCTCCCTGGGTTTCCTCCCACAGTGAGAGTGAGAGAGAGTGTGTGTGTGTGTGTGTGTGTGGTTGTGTTCCCCAGAAGATGAATGAATGATATAAAGTTAAAAGCCAGACTGAAGAGGGCGCTAACACGACAAAATGCACCCGAAGTTTCCTAAGCTAGGCAAATAATAGGGAGTTTCATAGTTAAACTTGGCAACCCGATTGTTTTCATACAACTGCTGAGCGGGAAAAGTGTGACCGCGGAAACACTGCGTTTATCCTAAACTTTATATAAATATTTCCTCTGTTTCTTCACAGATCTTTGTTCTAACTTTGTGTGTGTGTGTGTGTGAGAGAGAGAGAGAGAGAAAGAAAGAGTTGAAGAATAAAGATGAGGAGCTCTAAAAGTAAGAGATGTAAAGCAGTCGTACCGGAGGAGGAGTGTGGGGTTTGGCTGGATGCTGTCGAATTAAAAGCGAAGAAACAGAGGGTAAGTTTTTTTTTTATTTTACAACCATATAAATATCACAAATAAAATGATGCGCATTATTAACAAATTCATTAGAAATTTCTTTAGGAAAGATTTTATTTTAAAGTAACGATGGCGATAAAAAAAAGAAAAAGGTCGTCATAAAATATAATCCCTTTTATTATATTTTATAATGCATAATAACAACGATGATAACACGTGATAAGGCACACGTATCAAATGTCATTTATTTTAGTTGAATTTTAAATCTGCTGGATTTCATTCGGCCCTGCGATGGACTGGCGACCTGTCCAGGGTGGGATAGGCTCAGTCAGACTTCTGTGATCCCGAATTAGGAAATGAGCGGGTTAGAAAATGAATGATAAATTTTATTCATTTAACAGGCTTAAAACGGATGCCTGAAAACATAAATCCAGATTTAAGACTCGTTTAGTCAGGGCTGGCTCTAGGCATGGACACCTGCAATTATTCAATTCATCACAGACCACAAGGAACGTGGTCAAAACGTATATGTATATTAGAATTATAGTTCTAAATAGTTAAAAATGTGAATATAATACAAGAACCTGTCTCTTGGCATGGACACGCACCCACCCACCCATCTGGTTTGGCCACCAAATAAAAAAATTCGTAAAGACAGCAGTAGACAAATATCTGTTTTTATTTTCTTTGTGTGATTTTATAAAAGCATTTGGAAATAGGCTCTGTGTTGAGAAGAAGAGGTGTAGAAAGCCAATCAAAAACAAGTGTGCTTATATTGCATTCATTCATTCATTCATCTTCTAGCCTGTTTGTTTTCTAATTTGGGGTCACAATGTCTGCTGGAGCCTATCCCAGGAAAAGTTCACCCTAGACAGGTTGCCAGTCCATCACAGGTACAGACTTCTATGTTTTTGGACTGTGGGAGGAAACCCACAGGTACCCAGAGTAAACACACACAAGCGCAGGGAGAAGGTGTCCCCCTTGCCTGGGACCTTCGTGTTGTGAGGCGACAGTGCTGAAAACATAAGCCAGTATTTAATAATGCTCTCTTTCTAGCAGAAACTGACACAACCAATATCCAAACTGCTGAATCCATTGGCTCGGTCGGGGGGCTACAGCATGGCAGTGGCTCTGAATTTTACCCAAACCAAGATGGAAATGCCTGTGACAAAACAGAGCCGAATCTCCTCTTTCTTTGCCGCAAAGAGTAAAAAGGAAACTGGTATGACAAACAAATATAATTTTTTTCAATGCACTAATTTATCTGAATGCCTATTAACAACAAATTTATTTGTCCTTATACACAGTGGACTGCAGCACTCAGTGGCCTTCACAATTGTCCTCTACTCCCCGCCCTGGAGCTTGTTTAGGTACTAAACGAAAGCGTGAGAGGACCTTTAAATTGGCCTCTGAGCTAGACGACATAAGCGGAAGCTCATCTCTGATAGAGAAGCAGGAATATGATGTGAATAAGGCCGGTTTGTCAGGTGAAATCTGTACGAAGGCTGCTGCTGATGATAAAGAGCAGCGTTTTTTACATTTGATTTGGGGATATCAGTCAGACGAGTGTGAGCCAGCAGGAGAAAAAAGATGTAAAAATATTGAAATTGTGACAGATAAACTGAGAGACCCCGGCAAATCCATAAAGACTGATAAGAGATCTAAAGAAATCCCTAAAAGCAATAAGGCACAGCAACAAACTCATGAGAACTTTTGGATGCCAAGGAACGTATATGGAGAAAACTGTGCTTGTTCTTCACCTTCTCTCTGCAAAGTAGAAGTAAAAGACCAGAGCATCAAAGAGAGGAGAGCTTCGTTTTTAACTCCGAGTTCAGACACAGAGATCCAAAACAACCTGACAAATTGTCTTGTCAAGTTTTCTCAAGATCCAGAGTTGATCAAACAGAGGCAGCGGTTGTCATCTGTGGAGTTGGAGGATAAAGAAAATAGACCCTCCAGTATTACACTTTCACCATTTAATCAGCATGTGCGTGCCACATCAGCTAAATGTGCCTTGAATTTTGATAGAAAATTTGGCGAGACCCCCATGAAGTCAATCAGAGATTCTCCGGAGTATGAGGACTCGCTTGACATGCTGTTCACTCAGGACTCGGAAGGCTTCCGGGTGATTTCACATCGCGGCAAACAGTTTAAATGCCCATTGAAGGACCAAACGAATTCCTGTGTGGACATAGAACGTTCTAGCAGCCTGTTCGTGTTGCCTCTGAATACGCAGGAGAGTCCAGGGCTGGACTCGGAAGTGCTTTTTACGCAAGACTCTCAGGGAAATATAGTCATTAAACATTAAACACAAAATCTGCTGTAGCACCAAGCTCGATGTTGTATTTACTTTCATGATAAAAGATCAAATTTATGCACATTTATATTTTTATGGAATGTTCCTGTTTCAGATTTTGTCTCTTACTCATATATAATATTATTGGCTGTGAAAATTCGAGTTTATTCAGCTACAATAGTAGTAGTGGCAGCAGAAACTAATGGTGGGGTGGAGGAGATCTGGGATTCACATCAGTGTGCCAGTTTAACTTATAGGTGTTCTGTGGGATGTGTCTTTAAAAAGTGTTATTTCGGCATGCTCCAGGTCCCTTCTGGTTGGAGTGGAAGACTTAGCATCCTGCTCGTCTTCATGCTCAGGGGATTTGGGACATTGTCATGCTGAAATGGTGTTCGGTTCAATATTAATGCATTAACATGTAAAAACAACTTTTTTTTAAAGTGTGCTGGTTAGGTGTCCACTAACTTTTGGCCATATAGTGTATTTGGAGGTGTTTAGACCCTTAAACAACATCAGATGTTCTGTAAACTAGTTCTCCTTTGGATTTTAACATGTATTAAAATTACTAGGGAAAAAGATCAGTCCAATGTTCAACTGTAGCAAAGGTTCAAATGAGACTTAATGTAGGATCATTATTTGACCATTAGATGGCACAATTTCCTCGTTTCTTTTTCTTAAAAAGATTTAAGAGGAAATCCGAACCAAGATGCATCCCATGTTATCTATATTTCAGAAGCAGTGGAGTGTGCTGGTTTTAATGATTTACTTGTCCTTCTTCAGGGTTACAAGCAAATTTGCTCTGTTTTATTGCTTTAATTATATAACACGACTAAGAAATCCATGTACCAAAAGGTACTGAATTTTGTTTGAACACCACTGGTCTGGTCTTAAAGATAAAAAAAATCAAGTACACAAAAGAAATAGTGAGAAATTTTTGTCAGAGATCTATGTTTTATTTGTACAACTGGGATGAAAATATACTTCTTTCTCTAAAAGCAATGTTAACCACATGGGTACTCAGAAGATAAAATAGGTTGTGTTCCTATTTATTACTAGTTCGCTTGATTTTGACAGTTATTTATATTTTACATTTTTCTGCAAAAGTTCTGCAATAGTTCAGTAATTCTCAACTGCTACATTAATTCTGGTAAAGTCAGGCTACAGAATACTTTTATTTGCAATGTATCTCTTGGCTGCACTTATGTATTGAAATGTGTTAATCCGCTGTATTAATTTATGGTTGATGGCAAATATTCATCAATAAAGGAGTTTACATTTAATACAGCAATTTATGACCCCAATTAAAATAATATTTTTTGTTAATGCAGTGATTTTAAATTTAGTCAAGAGGTAATAAAAAGAATGTTTACATAAGGAAATAAGCCCAGCGATTCTCTGTTTCTGCCTTTTAGTGTCAGCTAGATTGTATGTGTGTATAGATTTGTTATAACATGGTTGTTACATATTTCAGTGCTTGACTATGATGGCACAGGATTACTGTACATTAGACAGTAAAGTGTTTTGCGAAACACCATTAGCTGGCTAAAAGATTACAATTATAAAACTTTTTTTTTTTAAAAAGGTGCTTGTGGCTCACACATGTTTGCACAGTAAGTGCCATTTTTACACAACTACCAAGTTTAGATAACTTGAATTGGATGATGCAAAAAAAAGCAATAATAAAAAAAAAATTAAAAACAGAGTAAAGTTTTTAACAGTATTTCCAAGGAACTACTGAACATCTGGGGAAAGGGGTGGCCTAGTGGTTAAGGAGTAAAACTGATACCAGAAAGACCAGGGTTCGATTTTGAGCAAAAAAATCCACCACTGTGAATTTTGAACTTAGAATTTTGTTCGTTAGATAATGGTTTAGTGATCTCCGTGTTCAGGAGATCAACTATAACAACCGATTGGTTTTCCCCCGTTGTCAGTAAAAATTCTATTTTGTCCTGTCCTGGGATGTCCTGCTGCACATGTTGATGTTTGTATAACAAATTATTTATTTTATCAACTAAGTAAGTGTTCTTCATTGTAGATGCATGTCAGGTATTCCATAGAATTTAAGAGTGGTGTTGCTTATAGTGTCTGTTGTTGTAAATATATTAACTTATAACATCATAACAATGTGCAGAATATATAAGACACCAAGCAGTGTGTTCAATGTGAAACCTTTACAGTATGAAAACCCTAATTTTATACAGTCATAAAGGTCACATATGCAAGTTACATTAATTTAATTTGGGGGTCACTGCACACAGGAGCGTTTCCTGGCGCCTCTTCTAAAAGCAGACGCAGGTATTCATGTTATTTTCCTACTATTTTCAGACAATTTCTTGAAAATTTCTTTAGATAAAAGTGCACAGATTAAAACTCTTCAATTTTTCTTGGCTTGACCAGCTTAGACATCTGAAACAAAACAGGCATTTTGAGTATCTGCTAGTGATTCCTGAATAGAAAATTACTTCCAGCCCCTGAGAGGCATCTGCAATAACGTGCAAACAACTGTTTAGCTATTTGCTATTTTCCCCTTAGATCTAGTCTTGAAGACTAAAAACATTTAAATTCCTGCTAAACATGATTAAAAATCCCAAGCTACCTATTCAAACATAAAACAGGTCTGGAAATACACAACAGTTGGAACTAATGCATGAAATTGAAAAGTGCCTCAGAGCAAACAGTCTTCAGCAGGGATTATATTTCAAACTAGTTAGATTTTAGTTTTTCATTTGGGAAGACCTCCTGAACTGCTTTATAATCATTGGGAAATCTACAGTAACCCCTGTATGTGGACTATCTCCATTTTCTACACTAAATTGTCACTAGCTATAATTCAGCTAACAGGTCGAGTACTAAAAGTGAATTGAAATACATGGAAATTAAAACAAATCTGTCAATCAGCCAGCTATCTCATTTGGCTCGGTCACCAGCTTAGACCCGTCCCAAATGGTTTTAAACTGCTCCGGCACAGGAAACTCTCTCTGTTAATAAAGAAAGTAGAACGGAAATTTCATTCAAATGCTGCATCTCTGCTTCACTCCAAACATGCCAATGAAGCGAAAAAGTGAAACTGAATCTTCAAAGAGTTCACTCACGTAATCATCGTCGTCCTGAGGCAGAAGAATGTTCATTTCTGAACTTGTGGCACTTACAATCTCACAGTTAAGAGACTCTTTACTCAGGTAGATGTGGCATCCCTCTGTTTTATTGATGGATATGGTGGGCACTTTTCCCAACACCTACAGTGAAAACAATCACCTGCATTTAGAAATGTAATATGAAGGCAAGTAAAAGATTGTACAGGTCAGAATATACAGGAAGCCTTTAGAAATCCTATAATTTCTGCATTTGTTACTATACAGTCTTATCAATTTGTAAAAATAATCTTTATTACAAAATACTGTTGCCCTGTGATAGACTGGCGATCTGTCCAGGGTGTACCCATTTCTTGCTCCAGCAGACCCCCTTGACCCAGAGTTAGGGAATAAGCGGGTAAAGAAGAGAAATGAATGGACAAAGCCTAATCAAGTTTTACATTTTTCACAAATTCTATTTTATTATACAAAAGAAATTATTATAGAATAGCAAGCGAGATCCTAAGAGGCACCATGTAAAAAAATGTTATTCACATTTATCTTTTTTTATACTCCCAAGCAACTGGGGCTTAAGGGCTTTGCTCAGGCGCCCAACTGTGACCACTTGGTGGTGTTGGTAATCAAACCTGGATTTTTTCAATCAGTGGGAACAACACCTTTAGCACTTTCCTACTTGGTAAAGTTAAAAGATAAGTCTCTTAATCACTTATTCAGTCTTAATGCCAGAGTGGCTAATTTAAAGCTACTCTATAGTTAAAAATGCTTGAATAACTAGCATTACTTGATGTGAGGTACATCATGTAATCATGTTTGACTGTAAGAAATGCATGAATTCAGAAAAGGATTGTTAAATAAAGGGTCATAGATTTCATAGAGACAAACATACTCAAATGCATTCAAAGCCTCAAATTGTGCTAACAGGTCATCTTTTAATACACAATACACTCAATAAAACACACAATTAAGTTAATTTACATACCCCTCCAACTCCAACCAAGTAGTACCCTTCGCTTAGCAGTAATGGAACTTTCCAATTCCTATTCCATCATCTTAGCCTCCGACCTACCACTTTCCCGAGCTAAAAATGTAAAAAGTTTGGCATGGTGACATGGTGGCTTAGTGCTTAGCACTATTGCCTTACAGCAAGAAGGTTCCAGGTTCGATTCCTGAACAAGAAGTCTTTATGTGCGGAGTTAACATGTTCTCTCCGTGCTTGCATGGGTTTCCTCCGGGTTCTCCGGTTCCCATTCCCATTCCAAAAACATGTACATTAGGTTGATTGGTAATTCTAAATTGCCCATAGAAGTGAGTGCGAATGTGTGTGGCCGTGCGATGGACTGGCAACCTATCCTGCGTGTAACCCTCCTGTCTTTCACTCTTAGAGAGCTGGGATAGCCACCAGCAGACCCCTGTGACCCCAAATTAGTTAATATGAATGAATGAATGAATGAATGAAAAATAAAATGTAATGGATCTTACATAAATCCTTTCAAAGTAGTATATCTAGCTGTAAAACCAAGCTAAGGTTTCAGTAATTTTTATATAAAAACTGGTGCTTCTTCTGACCTGAAGCCGGATGTCTTTGGAGTTGATGATTTCAAAAATTCCCACCAAGTTCTCAAACACCAGGCCAAGCTTCTTGCAGTTGTCTTGAAACACATAAATAAATATTTTAAGACCAAAAGTAAAAAACATTTACATCCACTTGTAAGAAATAGAGATTATTGATTTAAAGTAAAAGGGAGTGATGTGAAGATCCTGACTCACCCACAATGATGGAGTTGACTTTGCCTTTAATCTGAAGTGTACAGTTGTTGCAGCTAAAGACGTACACCACCTGTTTTAGCTCTGTTTCCTCTATTACCAGATCATGCACCTGTTCCTGATGCTCCTGAGGGCCGGACACATACACAACAATAAGTAAAATAATCACCATAAGCATTGGGTTGTAACATTATTGAATATAATAGATTAATTTGATATGTCTTATCATCAATCTATTTCTACTGCAATCTATCCATTTAAAAAATTGTAAAAAACTGAACTCACCACCCTCCACTTCTTGCCCTCCAGTTCTAGTACAGGAGAATGTTTCTCAGCTCCTGTGGGACTAAAGAGACTGGGGGACATGGCTTTTGTAGGTGAAGCTTGACTTGTCCCAAATTGAGAGCGGAGCGAAGGGTTTTTATGGGTTTTCTGCTCATCAGACACATGTCTTAATCCTAATACACAAAAGAAAACATAACTTCGTCAAAAATAGCACAATGCTAGTCTATCAGATAAAAACATCACAACTAATTAAAGTACGATCTCCATGGCTCTGATCGTGATCGATGGTATTAAAAAATGGGTTGGTTTCAGATTTTTGCACAGCAGTGTGTAGAATTCATGCAGACCTATATAGACATTAACTCCACATATTTGTAAATCAACATGATTTACAGATACATTTGCAGCATTTGGTAGGCACCCTTATCCAGATAGATTTAAATTTATTGTTTTTATACATCTGAGCTATTGGGGGTAATCGCCTTGCTCAGGAGCACAAAAGTGGTGCAGGGAACCGATCTTTCAATAAGCGAATAACTGAATGACCAAGAAACCTAAGCATGGTGGCGTAGTGGTTAGCATAGTCACCTCACAAGAAGAAGATACAGGGTTTAATTCTTAAGCACGGGGTCTTTCTGTTCGGTTTACAAGTTCTCTCTTTGCTTGCGTGGGTTTATTCCAGGTACTCTGGTTTTCTCCCACAATCCAAAAACATGTATATAGTATATAGGTTGATTGATGACTCTTAAATGCCCATAGGAGTAAGTGTAAGTGTGTATGGTTGTTTGTCTATGTCTGGCTCTGAGATAGACTAGTGGCCTGTCCAGGTTATACCATTCCTATGTGCGCTGGGATAGGCTTCAGCAAACCCTGTGACCCTGATCTAGGAAATTACTGGTACAGAAGATGAATAAATGAATAAATAAATGAAAAGCACTGCTCTATATAGCTTATTGGAAGATCAGGGTTCTTCCAATAGATAGATCAACACCTTAACCTTTTCTGATGAATGGCAGTACGTTCTCTAAATTCTTAGGAAATAGTAATGTACAAGTTCCTATAACAGCACATCCCATAATGTTTTATTTTTTTTAACCACTGTGTGGTCATTACATCTGTTTGAAAGTTTGTTTAAATAAAAATTATGCTATTAATATTTTTTCCCCAGGCTGATTGGTCTTAGCTCATTTTTCATCAGAACATAAAATTGAATGTATTTTTCCAAACACGTATATTTGCAAATGTGATCTAATTGGGTAATTGGAAATATCAACAATGGTGCAGTGGCATAGTGGTTAGCACGATTGCCTCACAAAAAATAGATCCTGGGTTTGCATGTTCTCCCTGTGCTTGCGTGGGTTTCTAAAGCTGGGCTATAAGTGTGACCTGGTATTAAAATAGAAATTTAAATTTTATCTCTTTCCGGACTCAGATTCTTCTTTAATGACATGACACACCTTTAGTAATGGCAGCTCCCTGGTTAAGCTGGGCAAACAGAGCTGAACGTTGAGCTACACTCTGGTCAGGCTTTGGACATTCGTCTGTGAATGCCGGCGGTGGTGGTGGAGGTGGAGGGCAGGAAGAAGGTTCAGCTATCAGCATGGAGGAAAAAGCAACAGGACCCTTTCAAAACAAACCAACAGAATTTATTGTAACTTATGAATTATAAGTAGGATTTCTTGGAAAATTCCAAACAGCTTTGTAACTGTAGAAACATTATAAGAAACAGGGTAATCTATCTATCTGTTAGTACGTCAATCTATCTATCCATCCATCCATCTATCCACCCATCTATTTGGCACATAACATGTACATTTTATGATAAGGGCCTTATCTGAGGCATCTAGGCACTAGTGGGCTTTGAAAACAAACATTTCTGAATTATCCACATTCACATTTATGGAATTTTGCAGACACACCTTAGTTAGAGTGACTAACATTTATCTTCTGATCAGCAGGCCAACACCAACCATCTGCCACACCTTGCTCAGGAGCCCACAGGAGCCTTGCTCAGGACCAAATTAGTGGCTTGGTGGTGCTGGAAAACGAACCTTTCTGGTATCAGTCCAACACTTTATCCACAAGGCCACCCTTTTCCACTTAAACACACACACACTCTCTACAAGTTTAGATGCTTTTTTAATTTACGTTTAGCACAAACAGTAACAACTTGAAAAACCCTGTAGATAAAAATCTGGTATTTTATGTATTTTACCTTTAACCTACAGTTAGAAGCAACAACCAAAAACGTAAGGCAGTTGGTTACCATGTTCAATGAGGCACACTTAAGCCTTTTTCCTGTGTCAGCACAGCTGCTATTGACAGTTGCCTGCAATCCCCTCTTCTATGCTTACACTACAACAACTGCTGCACACACGTCTTTTCTTTTACAACATAAACAAGCTCACACGCTGCTGTCACTCCAGACAGTTGTGCTGATGTGCAGGTTCAGCACGGGTTCAGGATCTGAACCTTAAACTGTGACACAAAGAGGTCAATACGTTATATTATTATCTATGAACTAAGTCTATGACTATGAGGAGGAATGAAGAATTTACATTAACACACCATGGTCTGCAGACATAGGTAACAGTGTGCCAGTCAGTGATATTATTATAGAGTTAATGATATGCGAAAAGAGTTTCTGTTACCCAGGATGTATAGATGTGAACAGGTGGGTGATCTAAACACACTAAGCTTTTGTTAGAGGTATTTCTTTGCTAAAACCCTTTCAAAGAGACCCTGAGAGCCACCTGTCCACAGCACACACTCCATCACACTGTAACCCTTCACAGCAAGAGGGACAGCTGACATATACAGCTACCGCGAGTTCTCGGATTACCACACCACCACCACTACCCCACACACAGATATACTTCCACCCCCTTAAAACACATGCAGACTTCCTTTAAGTATGTCATGGCAGATGTCAACCAGGTGATTCCAGCACACATCGTCAGCTGGGACAGTTGTTTATATGTGGTTTTATCATGCGCCTTCAGTGCACATTGACCACTTTTGAGCATGTTTTATCAGTAACATTCCTGCCCAATCTGCTGGGAGTAACATGAGGTGACATCAACATCAGATCTAACCTAATTCCCACTCCCAATTCCAAAACTTGGAAAAATATCATTAAATGATTGAACACACATTTAAGGATATATTCACAGAATAGGGCTTTGTAATAATATCCATACAGTTAACTAATGTGATATATTTTTTCACAATAGTTAATCCAAATTCTAACCTCTAGTAATGCTATATATTTGTATTGTGTTTTGAATTGGATAACGTTGGTAAAATGTGTCAAACTTTAGCTGTCAAACTGACACTTGTCACTGACACATACAGTCATTGACTCAAAAGCAAGCTTAGCAGAAAAATTAAAGCCGCTTTGTATTTGTTGTATTTTTAGCTATTATATGTTAATTTATTAAATTAAAATATATTGTGACCCTTTACATAGATTTATAATAGATTGTTATATGTTTCACAGTGTAAGGCCTTTGCTAGTATACAGTCCTGTAACATAATGATAATCACATATTCACATTTTAATAACACATTCATTCATCTTTTATACCTGCTTATTTCCTAACTTGCGGTCCCGGGGGTCTGCTGGACCATATGCCAGCGTACATAGAGTGAGAGGCAGGGGTACACTCTGGACAGACCAACAGATGGCCAGTCTATAGACCAACAAACACACAGACTCACAATCACTCAATTGGGCAATTAAGGGTCACCAATCAACCTAATGTAAATGTTTTTGGACTGTGGGAGGAAACCGGAGAACCCAGAGAAAACCCAAGCAAGAACATGAAAACTTTGCACAGAAAGACCACTTGCCCAGGAACCACCACTTGCCCAGGAACCAAACCTGGAACATTCTTGCTGTGAGGTAACAGTGCTAACCACTAAGCCACCCTAAATTTCTCTCAAATTTTTATATTTTTTCTGGTTGAAAAGTGGTAGCTCAGTGGTTAAGATGCTGGAATAGGGATTGGAAAGTCCCATTACTTGCCTAGGACCTTCTTAACAGTGACTTACACATGCAGTCATACATCTAAAGAGAGTAGTCTGGGCGAATAATACATACAAATAAAAATAGAAACAATGAAGTAGACAACACTGATTAGCAGCTAGCCAACACGCTAGGGCTTTCAGATCGAGTAATAAATTACAGCTTTATTCATTCATCTTCTAGGGGTCTGCTGTAGCCTATCCCAGCACACATTGGGCGAGAGGCAGGGGGTAACCCCTGGACAGGTTGCCAATCCATCGCAGGGCCACAAGCACACAACCACACGCACTCCAATTCACTCCTATGGGCAATTTACAGTCACTAATCAACCTAATGCACATGTTTTTGGACTGTGGGAG
>JAOTQW010000022.1:8008079-8034159 GCA_026260075.1 Sisor rabdophorus
ACACACACACACACACATATTATAAAGTATATGGGTTATTAAACACAAAGCCCTGAGCACATGTCAATTTTCACACAAAAGACAGTTTAAAAAGTCAACCACATCGTTCCAGAACAAAAATTATTGTACACCACAAGTGTGAACACACACCCCGAGCTACAGAATTGCACCACGCATGCAAGTCGAACAAGGTAGAAGAGCTCTAAATTAAAACTGAACAGCTGAGAATAGCTGACATAGTTGAGCTTTTGTTCTTCACCCAGGAGACGCCACAAATCAACACCAGTTTTAATCATCGTTATTCAGCCACTACGTGTTTTAGTTCAAGTCTTCGGTTCACCATATTTACTGAAAACGAGTATATTATTTTAAACTGAATCTCTCCATTTATAGAACTTTAACTCACTCTGAATGACAGGAAGAGCTGGACACCGGTTATTTTTATCTACAACACCAGCTGTCTATACAAACTTAAAAATCACACCAAGCTCTGCTCCCACTCCCATTTTCCTTACCCTCTCCTCACAATCAGCTTTAAAACACTGAGTTCCAAAAATGACACCAACATCAACTAGAGTTTTTTATAAACATAAAGGCTGGAATCGTTTAACTAAAGAATAACTTTAACAGGGTGGTGATTCATGATTTTAAATTGCCCCCAGAAGTAAGCGTCAGTGTGCGTGGTTATTCGCCTGTCTGGCCTTGTGATGGAGTGCTAACCTGTCCAGGTGCACTGGGACCCCCATAACCAAGTTAGGAAATAAAGAGCTATAGAATGAATAAATAATAATGATTTTAGGACTATCATTTAAAAATAAACATTTTTTTTATTTATAAGCTTTATCAACTTGAAAACATTTAAGTAGGTCTAGATTTTTAGGTTATCAATTAAGATGACCCAAGTCATGATCAATCACCATTTTGATTAATTACATGCTTTATTTCTTTTTTTAGTATAAACTCTTTCTGTTGCTTAGTTCACTCAACGTTTAAGCTCTCTGCTGTGTCGCATCAGTGCTTCCTGGACCAAGCCGAGTCACGTGACTGAGCTTCATGAAAAATTGGAAAAATTGCATCAATGAAAAGGTTCTAAATTTGTGCTTTGTTTAGATTTTCGAATAATTATTCAGCCCTAATGATCAGGATCACTTTATATGTTGGGAAGAAAAAAAATAGCACACTTGGGTAAAGCTTTCAAGATTGAGTAAAGATTACCCCTAATTGGGTAAAAATTTCAGAACCATCGGGTGAGGTTATTTTACTGTGTTGCAGTTACTGTAGTATGACTAAAGACTAGTGTAGAGACTGAGTTAGGTACTGAGTTAGAGGTTTACTGATTGATAGACCAGCCCTAGTAAAGCAAAAAAAAAAAAAACACAATAAAAATCATCCCAGAGTAGCACTATGATCCACAAAATGTTATCATTCTAACTAAAAGAATATATTCAGTAATTATTAAATTAAATTATTTTAAGAATATATGCCTTAATCCTGTATTGAATGCGTTACTTATATCTGATGTCACTTTTTTAAGACCCTGAGCCAAACACACTGTTGACAAACACTTAATAAGTCAATTTGTTTACTACCACAAACTGATAACATGGTGTGCAATAAACAAGTGTTTATCTTATTGCCACCTATAGCCCGGGTCCTGTAAATAGACCAGACTTATGGGACTCAGAAGTCCATTTCCTCCTTGGGCACTGGTTAAAAATACCTCTGTTACCAAGAGGCATAGCAGACCACAGTATTTTTTTCATCTTCTGACAGGACTGCTGGGGACACTCATATTAATGTTCATTTCTAAATAAAGGTTTGAAATCAAATGCCATGAAGAAAATGCCGATCACATGTGGCTCCAGGCGGCACACCTGTTAGAATCCATTGAAGAAGAGCTTTTGCGAAAGGCCAGTGGAACACGTGCATAAAGACTAATAATGATCCAATTACCTAATGTTTCTTCATGTTAAATCAATGCTCTGCCAAATAAGAAGACTAATACCAGAGCCTAGGAAAAGGGCTAGCTTATAGGACACACCGGATAACAGTATTACGGTATTTTGTGTATTAGTCAAACTAACAAATGCATGAATAGAAATCTATCAATATACAGAGCCGTACACCAACCTGCTGGACTGCCATCCCAATGTGACACTACTGTGTTGGCTTTGGCTCTGTATAAGCCAACTTCTCTAAGGTCAGAAACATCAGGTGCTCCTACAGCAACAACACTACTGTTATGCGAGAGATTCCTTTTAGGTGACACTGCAATGTAGTAGGCCTGTTTTCCAGAGTGGATCTCATTGCTGTGTGCGAGTTACAGGCCAGCTTCCAAAGTCAAAAAGAGATTGAAACAGAGCGAGAGAGAGAGAGAGAGAATGAGAGAGAGAGAGAAAAGTGAGAGAAGGCCTCATGCGACTGCACTGTCAGCACTATAGCCTTTGTGTGGCACAATGGAGAAGCTTGTTTTCCTTAACGCCACACAGGCCCATGTGATAAAGGCTCATTTAGAGGCCTGTGCTTTTCAGACATTTGTTTGTGTCACATTGAGGGGCTTCAACACTGCAAACACATGCAGACACACACACACACACACACACACAATACAATAATACAGTACCAAAGCTAAAAGCCCTATACTGAATAACTTCCAACAAATCACAAATCATATTGAGCGTTAGCTTGTCAATGACAGCGTGTCAGTCACGCTTCCTCTTTGTACTACAATATATTAGTAATTGAAAGACTGCAGGTCTCCAGTGACTACATGAAGTCTTACAGAGACAGGAAAAGTAAAGGTGAGAAACGAAAAAGCAAGAAAATAGGAATTGGCAGATTGATAAGTGTCCAAAGGGCAAGAAAACTCTTAATGGACCTAATAATCCATCACGGCCATGACTGATGCCAGTGGGAAAAAAGTTATTAGGTTTTTTGGGGGGTTGAGGTGGACAGGAGAAAAGGGATTTGTAACAAAGTCACTCACACACACACACACTCACTTCAAAAACAAGACACCAAAAAACAAGCTACAGCAAAATAAAAGCCCCCCCACTTTGCTGCTATGGCAAAGTTATCACACCTTCACAATTTAAAAAAAAACAAAACACCACCCCCCTCTAACAAACCAGAACTTTTATCCCCCTAATAATAAAAAATAAAAGCACACAGTTTTTAGCTTTTAACACCACTTCATGACGTAAAAAAAGGCACACGCAGCTCTATGCACTATTAAAATAAAGAAGTCCAAACCAAACTAAAAACCAACATACATGCATATGTAATCACCATTTCGAGCTTGTTTGTGTGTGATTGAGTCTACAGGTACAGTAGCTATTGATCTGAGCAATGCCCACAGAGCTATTCCTCAAACCATCAGTTAGCTTAACCCGTATCGAGCCTGTCGGACCAAAAAAAGACAACATTGAGTCAGGCTACAAAGTCTTTAATTATAAAAAATTAAAAAACAGAAAACATCACACACCCAAACACACAATATAGTCTTAAAAAAGGCAGACATTTTTGAAGCTAGCAAATATTCCAAATAGGGTGAGACTGTAGTTAGTAGTTAACAAAACCATAGTGATTTAGGATTAACACCTGTATCTAATGTACAAGTCTGCTGGAAAGATGGAGTAAACTCTAGTGCTAAAAAAATAAATGAAAAATAAGTGGTATGGTTTGTATATAAGATATATAACAAATATATCTTGTTTGTATCTTTCTCACTCACACAGTCAGGTTTGCTACTTACCCATACGGTCTCTGGATAAATGCCGGATGAATCTGAGGTACACCAAATGTAAATCCTATGTGGAAACCAAAATATCAGATTTTATTTTTCGATCTTTTTGTACATGGATACGAGATAATGCTTTATTGATGCCTATGAAGACACCGGACACAACATGTTTTCTAAAGTAGAACATGAAACCCGTACCTGGTTGCATCACCCGTGGCTTGGCTCCCAGGTAAGCCAGGTTCACGTTAGCCTTCCTGCCGTCAATAATAGGGTTGGGGTCCTTACAAGCTCGGTCTGCTGCCGAGCGGTCTGCCATTGTCACCTGGTTTTAAAAACCAAAAATAGAATGAAGTTGATTTTTCCCCATAAAATGTGTGTCTAAGACTACACAAATGTTTTTTTTTTCTCTTCGAGGTAATTTACATGGTGACAGGGCCAAGGGTTGACAGAATCTTTTGGATAATTATTATTATTTAAAATAAGCTCTTTGCCAATAGTCAAGCCAGTTTGTTGACTTTTTTTTCCTGTTTAAAACACCACCACTGAATACATTCTCTTATAAGACTTATTCAACAGGGGTAAACAGAAAACCATTCAGAATTTCCCAAACAAATTATTTACAAACTTTACCCCCCAATAATACACATACTATTAGCAACAGATTAACAAGCCAACATCCAAAACAACCACCATCATTCATAATTTTTTATTAAATCTGGAGGATTTTTGGTGCAAATGTATAGCAAATGAAGACGCCAGGCTCACATACTGATGATGATGATGTGCTACCAAATTTCAGAAGTTTAACATAATTTGCAGAATTTATAAAAAATGAAAAATTACTTACAAAGCCATACCCCCTGGACTTTCCAGTCTGTCTGTCGGTAATCACGACAGCCTCTTCGATTTCCCCAAACACCTCAAAATATTTCCTTAGACTGGAATCTGTGGTGTGATACGGCAGACCACCGACAAAAATCTTGGTGTAGGTGGTGTCCTTTTGACTGCTATGCATCCTCAGTCTCAAGTGCAACGCAATGCAATTAGAAAGAAAATACTAAACAAAAAATATAGTGCAATGTTTGCGCCGATACTATTAACCGCTGTGTTTGTTTAAAACACGAAAAGTTACTTAGTTTTCCAGTTTCAAGGAGTTTAAGTGTTCTTTTCTCGAGGTAGATTGAGTGTCACTTCTGCGGCGGTTTCAGCGGATTGTTCCGAAGATCATCAGGTGGGTGAAACTCCGCTAAGTAACTGACGTGCCTTCTAAAAAAATTGCCTGTGACCCATTCCTAAATGCGCCTGACTAAACCACGCCCACGTTAAAAAGTGGGTGTGGTCCTACGCCATGCCACGCCCACTGTACACGCCCGCCGCACAAACAGCTGGAGAACGGACAACAGGGTTGTTGTGCGCGCCCCCGTCAACAAACTCTTGTTGCTTTAATAAATGGCGCTTGTGCGTGCGTGTGTGTGTGTGTGTGTGTGTGTGTAGGAGAAATAAATTATTTCAATGACTCAGTGAAGAAAATATGACCAGATATTATTTGGATGCTGTGTTGTTTGTTGTTGCAATACTACAAACAAGTGTCTAACCAGTTTTCACACCAAACTAGTGTGATCAGGTGATCAGAAACACAAACTAGGACAACAATAGGACAACTTGTACACAGTTAGTATTTTGTGATCAATTTTAGCTCTGCAGGCCGATTTTCTAAATTCCAGCCCCAGTCCAGGACAGTATTACTCTGTGGGTTTCTTGGACTTTGGTTTCTTCCCACCACCTAAAAAATTCCAGTTGATTCGCTCCCATTAATAAGCCACAAGGCAAATGAGATTGTGTGTATCCATGGCACAGCAATACATAATACAACATGTAACTACAAACCTATAAAATTAAGCTAGTTCACAGTACTGCCTTAGAGTAACTTTTAATACCAGTGCATGCTCAGGAAAATACTTACTAATCCACCTAAATAATATTTATAGACGTCTCTACCAGAGTGACTTACATTGATTTCTTTTATATACAACTAAACAATTTGGAGGTTAAAGGCTTTGCTCAGGCGGCGCGGTGGCAAAGTGATTAGCACGGTTGCCTCACAACAAAAAGGTCCTCGGTTCGAATCCCAGGCACGGGGTCTTTCTGTGCAGAGTTTGCATGTTTTCCGGGCCTTTGCTTTGGTTTCCTCCGTGTACACCTGTTTCCTTACACAGGTTGATTGGTGACTCTGAATTGCCCGTAGGAGTGTATGTGAGTGTATGGTTGTTTGTGGCCCTGCGAGGGACTGGTGACCTGTCCAGGGTGTACCCCTGCCTCTTGCCCTATGTGCTCTGGGATAGGCTCCAGCAGACCCCTATGACCCCTAATTAGGAAATAAGTGGGTACAAAAGATGAATAAGCATGTATAGGACTTTGCTCAGGATCCAGCAGTGGCAACTTTTTGGATATCTGGTTAATGGTGATGTTTTTCCCAGTGATTGAGCAACTTTACAGATTTACATCTTTGAACATTAGATAACCTGACCCTTACAAAGTGCACCTATATAATATCTAACAAAGTAGCCAATAAGTACAATATTTATACATCTGCACAAAGAAAATGGATCCCCGATCTTTGCTACATAACCATCCTGGTACAGACCCCAAATTTCATCAAAAGCCTGAACAATATCTTTGTTAGAAAAGACCCACCAACTGGTCAGCATTTCCTCTGGGACAACGTGAGATGAGATGGCAGGACGATGAAACAGGTGCATACTGTAGAACTGATGCTTTGCAGATCATGTTACAGTAAGAGGACACGGTTACCAGTGTGTTAACTGCCCCATGTGTATAAAATATTATTTTAGTCATTTTAATGCTAAATATGTGTTTTCTTAAATGTTTTGGAATCAGTGTTTAGAGTCTATCGAAAAAGAATGTTTTTGACATCTGTCTAAATTAAAATACAAACATCACTGACATAATGGCAAATTTTAGGATCTGTGTAAACATCACTGTGCCCACTGTAGTGATACTACTGGGTGTCACCACGATTGCAGTCTAAACTAAACACAAAACGAAGCTTTACAGCTTTATAGTATCTATATCTATGTAATTTAATATAAATCATGCACTACCTAATTGCACATTTACATATAGTTCATTGGCATGTCATCGGAGTGTCACTAGGCTATCCCAAAACAATTCACAATTACAGGTACATATGACGTCAGTCCATCTTTAAGTTGCCCCGACAGAAAAAGCAGCTCATTAAATAGTCCTATCGGTAATTTAAACCAGGTAACACAATACGGACAGCGTTGAATTATTAATACTGCCTCTCATTTAGCTTGAAAACTTCCATATCACTTGGCTGATGTGGGTTTTGTTGAGTGCAACCCAAGAGGAGGTCGCTGTGCTGAGGCCCACCATGCTTCACCTGCTTTCTGACGCCCAATGCCGAGTGCAATACAGAACTCAGGCTTTATAGATCCAAAACAAACAGAGAAAAGACATGTCAGCTGTGACTCGACCCTAACGCAGAACAGTTTCAATGTATGTACTAAGTTATTAATGCACCTATTAAAGCCAATGTAAAAGGGACAGGTCTGGATATCAAGAAGATTACAATGAGATACGATCCTATTACATTCCCTGGTACTCATTCATTCATTTATTTATTCATTTATCTTCTAACCCGCTTATTCCTCCCTGAACAGGTCACCAGTCCATCACAGGGCCACAAATAGACAAACAACCACACACAGCATCACACTCAATTTAGAATTATCAGTCAACCTAATGTACATGTTTTTTGGAGTGTCTGGAGGAAACCCAAGCAAGCGTGGGGAGACCATGCAAACTTCACAGAATCAACCTAGGGATCAAATCCACAACCTTCTTGCTGTCAGGCAAACATGCTAACCACTACACCACCGTGCCACCCTCCCTGGTACTCATGTGACTTTAATTTACAAGGTTTGGTGCTGCCATTAAATTTTAATTTCATTTGTCACATACATGATTATACACTGTACAACATATAGTGAAATGGTTTTCTTCTTATATCCCACCTTAAAGGTTTGGGTAAGAGTGCAGGGTCAGCTATGATACAGGGCCCCTGGAGCAGGAAGGATTAAAGGTCTTTCTGGTCTTCTTTGAAGTTGGTGGAGCCTGAGCTCAGAACTTCCTGGTCTTCCTTGAAAAAGCTTGAACCCAGGTAGTATATGGCAATTGTAGATGTATAACATACTATATGTACTTCAAGGTGTCATTTACGTTAAAATACTGCCTGTTCAAGAGTCAGAATCCTAAACTTATCCGTGCTGCCTGTAGGTCATATGTCAAATCTAAGCAGACATAAAACAGATGTAGTTACAGTTGGGACTTTCACTGCAGTGTAAAAGATCGATTATCAGCAGCTGCAACTAATCCTTGCTCGTGCCTAAGTACACTTTTCCAGACACACAGATATAAAGACACACACCCACATAAGTATAAGATGTATATATAGGACAAGTAAACATTTTAAAGTATTTTTTTACCAGTGCTAAATAACGTGAGGGTTATTTACTTAATCTTATGAAAGACAGCAGCGCCATCTTGTGGATACAGCAGCCCTGCACAACCCTATTGCAGTGCAAGTACTTAATTATGTCTTTGGATCAATTTGCTAGCCTTAGAAAAGCATAAATGCTTATATATTATACAGAACATGACAGAATGTTGCAGATTCCCTGCCTGGGAACCGAACCTTGCTGTGAGAAAACAGTTGCTAACCACTAAGCTGCTAACTCTCAGTGTTACCAAATCAATTTATTATTTAATGAGTTTATTCGTATGTGTACTTTTATGTGTGTAAGTGTGTGTATATAATATCCAGGTGTTTAGAAGAATGTTATGACAGTTATGTATATGTTCTGTGTTTAGTTACTATACACGCATTACAAGTGTTAAGTAACCTTAATTACATAGCTGATCACAGTATATACAATATTTTCTACAGAATTTATTATGCTATTATTGGTTCCTTGATTGTTATGAGCAAATCTAATGACAAAGATATATAATTTTTATATATAATAATGTTTAACAGTAAACATTTTGGAATACATACATATACACTTTGCAATTGCTTTTCAGAATTCAACCTCAAAGTGACAGGATGTCTCAATCCGTCAAGTGTGTTTAACATAAACATGTGTTAATATCATTCATTTATTCATTCATCTTTCAACCCGCTTATTTCCTAGCTTGGCTCGGGGTTAAGGGGGTCTGCTGGAGCCTATCCCAGCGCACATAGGGCAAGAGGCAGGGGGTACACCCTGGACAGGTTGCCAGGCCATCGCCGGGCCACATATGGACAAACAACTATACGCACTCACATTCACTCCTATGGGCGATTTAGAATCGCCAATCATGCAAGCGCAGTGAGAACATGCAAACTCAGAAAGACCCGGGAATTGAACCACAACCTTCTTACTGTGCTAACAACTACCTTGTCGCCCGTGTGTTAATATCTTATCAAATTCAGATTCATGATGTACAGTTTGTGGTCCGTCCCAAATACACTGCATGAAATGCTAGAATAGTCCTTTAACATAACTTTATCATCATTCTTAATGTCAACTAACAAAATTCATAACTATGTCTATTGGCTGTACATGTTAAAGAGACCCATGCCCAGTGTTAATAAAAACTAACTAGAATAATATAAAGTGCAAGTGCAAAATGGTATCTTTGATTAAATCAGTTTATACTGTTGGTATACCTAATTTATATGCCTTTATCAAGCAAAATATAATCTGGTTCAAAATAAAGGTCCAGACAGAGGGCCAGGAAGGCTGATAAAAGTTTGTCATTCATCTGCACAGGAGAGTAGTTTGGTTGCTTCCTCTTCACTGCTTCCCATGTCAGGATCTTTGGCTGTGGTTGCGATGTGGGGAGATAAAAGAGAATCAACTTCAGGTTCCATCTCCTTTTCAAAATTGACGAGAGCAGGTCCACGCGGCCGTGCTGATTTGAGCCGCATCCTGTTTCTCAGCTCTTCTTCCCGTATCTGTACAGATACACACTAATTTATGTGTTGTTTAGTCTGCTGATTTTCTTGTTTGTAACAGACAACTGCTGGATTTGTTATTCTGATTTATGTGATTTGAATTCTACATTAATGAGGTTTTGACAGTTTCATTTCGTGCCAACAAATAATAATAACATATTAATGCACTTAATCGAATACGTAAGCGTTTCTATAATAATGACTAACAGTGACATAACTGCCACATTAGGTACATAATACGACAGAGAGAGAGAGAGAAAGAGAGAGAGACAGACAGACAGACAGACAGGTAGACTGACAGCAAAAAAGCTGTTAAAATAGCTGTTGCTTTACTTATAAATAACTTCAAACTTTTAAAAAGAATAATATCATTATTGAGTGGCATGTAGGGTAGCAATGATGTAGGGTAGCAATGATGCAATGATGTACAGGGTAGCAATGGTGGGAAGGGGTGGCCTAGTGGTTAATGTGTTGGACTGATACCAGAAAGACCGGGGTTTGATTCCCAGTACCACCAAGCCTCCACTGTGGGTTCCTGAGCAAGGAATGTGCGATATGTGCACTGGGATAGGCTTCAGCGGGCCACCATGACCACAAGTTATGGGATAAATGGGTATAGAAGATAAATGAATGTAATTATTTACTTTAAAAGAAACTTTAGTATTGGCATTTTTCTGTTGTGTAATATGCTTTATATATATAAATATATTATATTTATATATATACTATATTTATATATATGTTGTACCTTTCTTCTTTCCTCTACTTGTCTCATTTTCTCATCAATATCTTCCTTTCTAGCAACCTCTTGTTCTTTACGGATCTTTAGTGACTCCAGGCGAGGTGGTGGCTTCTTTTTGGGAACCTCTCCTTCAGCCAGCTGAACGACACAAGATATGTTCAAACCAGGCACTGACTACAATCTTTAACAGACTGTAACTGTATGCTGTGTTTGCAAGCAGGACACACTGACCATGATGTTGTATGCTTCTCCGCTGGCAGTCACTCTGTTCTGGGCAGGAATGATGCCCTGACTCAGCAGCTGCTCCAGAATCACACTTGACTCTGGCCTCTGGCTTTCCTGATTCAGCCCTGGACTTTGAGCTAAGATAACAGAAAATTAGGTTATTAATTAAAACTATTGATATCTAAAAACAATAAGGAAAGTGGAAAATTAATATTACAATACTTGACTACTAATAATTGAATGATCGAGGTTTAATTCAAGTTGCCACTGTTGGGCCCCTGAGCAAGGCCCTTAAACCTCAATTGCTCAGTTGTATTAAGGAGATAAGTCTCTTTGAATAAGATGAAACGGTACATGCTGTAAATGTTAACAAATATGTGGATAGACACATTACATTGTCTAAGATTAGTAGATTAGTAGTCTAGTTTAATATGGCAGTTCAGTATATAGGGCAGGGTTTCAAAAACATCCCTACAAAAAGTTATTAGGGCATCAGGGCAGTGAGCCAACACTCTTAAGGTCTAACAGCTGCATTATTAAATAATTTAATTAGGGCATTGGAAATAGTTTTTCTCCAATTCCACTCAAGGTTGGTTAAGAAATTGTGCCCGTAAGATGACACATCGGATGTTTGCTGCCAGTAGATAAAAGGTAGAGGTAGAGGTAGAGCTAGGCCGCCATTTATTTATTTTTTTTTTAAGTTGGGCCTTGATTAATCGAGGACGCTTACCTATCCAAAAGTAGGATATATAATTGGATCCAATGCATCATGCATTAAAAACAAGTACAGACTGAAAAAGATATAGAAATTTAAGGGGAATATTCATTTTAATGGCATTAATTTGGCCCACCAGGGACATGGACAATTGTGATTATTTTAAAGTCCCCTTTTCTTTGGTTTATTAACCTGATAACATTTTCTTCAAAAAGGTGTTTGTGTTGTCTTGTAATTGTCATACCTAGATAGGTAAACTGATTTTCTACTATCTTGAATGGGAGATTGTACATGTCTGTTGTTAGTACTGCACTATTCAACAGAAAAAGTACACTTTTGTGTATCCTAAAAACGGGCTACTTTCAATAATAGGAAAGGTGGCAAGGGGGTAATTGGATTTTTAAAAGTAGAAGATCATCAGCATATAGGGAGACTTTATGTTCTACTCCTTTCCTTTAAATCCAGGATATATCTCTGCAACTACGGCAGACAATAGCAAGTGGCTCAATGGCCAGTATGTTAAGAGGACATCCTAAAGCGTTTGTCAGCAGCGATAGGGCTTAAATATAATAATCTGATCCAAGTGATGAAACTATCAAAAATGAAAAAATGAACATTTCTAACACCCTCTCCACATGTTCAAAAGCCTTTTTAGCATCCAAGGAAAAGATTGGACACTCAGGGGTCCCCTCTGATTGGTGTGTACAGGATATCCATAAGGTGCCAAATATTAAAATAAGAGTGACGTTTTTGAAAAGCCTGTCTGTTCCTCAGACATAATCAAAGGTAGAACATTTTCCAATCTCAGAGCCAAGTCTTTATCAGGGATTTTATCATCCTCATTAAATAAAGAAACTGGTCTATATATAAAGCACTCCATTGGGTCTTTATGCCTCTTATGCTAGGGTAATAGCAGTGATACAGACTTTACTAAATGAAGCAGACAATTTTGCTGTAAGGAATCAAATAAAACCTAAAGCTAGTTGTGGTGCAAAAAATGGCTATTTGTGACCCCGAGCTAGGGAATAGGCAGGTTAGAAGTTGAATGAATATAAAATTAAGAATAAAATGTTCTGAATGTATCATTAATACCAAAGTAATCAGTGGTAATGCTACCACTCTTCATTTGAATTTTTGCAATGTGTTGTTGTGTTTTAAATCCTCTTGAACTGATTAGCTAATAGTTTCCTAGATTTGTTGCCATGAATGTTGAATATGTTCTTCGTTTTTCTGGGCATTTTTAATAAATTACTATTTGTCCTTTTACCTCGCAGTGGTGGGAGAATCCTAGAAACTGTCCTGGGTAGAACAGAGGCATCTCCTGTTTCCAAACCCACTCCGCTGTCTGTTGTGTTTTTAGAGACGGCTGATTCACCACGAGGACTTCCACGCACCGGCTCGAGCTGCTGATTTAAATACAAAAATACACGCACACTTTCAACAAACTTTTGTAATTTACACACTCACTTCAGAACTGCTACCATGTTATCCTGCAATGATCCCTCTAAAAATACAACTATGCTATAAAAGTTTTAAAATGTACATTCTATAAAATACATTGAAGTAATACTGATGGAGTTTACATTATGTAAATTCTGTACATTTAGTATTTTACAGAATGTACATTCTATAAAATACATTTAAGTAATACTGATGGAGTTTCTAAAACTTTTCCTCATCCACCATTATTGCATTCTGTGTCATTTAAATAAAACTTACACAGAATTCCATAGATTATGGGCATGTGTAATTAAAACCGTTTTTTTTTTTCATTTGCAGTGAAGAAAAAATACGAAAGATTACATTTGTGTATTTATTCAATCATTCATATTCTATACCCGCTTATTCTCTAATTTGTGGTCACTTCTTTCTGCTGGAGTGTCTTCCAGCACACATAGGGCGAGAGGCAGGGGGTACACCATGGACAGGTCACCAGTTTATCGCAGACATTTGTGAATTTTTTTTAAATAAAAATCTCTTCTATCATTTAATAACTTGAGGTAATTTACAATTAACTAAAATTTTAACACACATCCTTGGCCTGGCATATATACGACAGTACACAAATCTTACTTAGCAGTTTTTGCTAAACACATATAAATCTAAATGGTACGAGTGTCTACAAACCTCTAACCATGTATTGTACAATAAATTAATCATGGTTTTTAAGTACTTTATTCTAATTGGAATGTAAAAAAAGATCACGGGAAGACCAGGGTAGAAAAAAAATAATCCTGTATAAAAGTTATTAATAATGAAAGACCTAATACAGACAAAGTTAATTTGAACAGATGACCAATAATTTATTGTGTTATTAAATCAACTGTTTTATTTTCCATGATTAATGTAAGTAATGTCAGTATGTAGTAGTCTCTTTCATTAACTGTGCAGAATCATACAAAATCACAAAGAAACTCCAAATTTCATTTTGAAGCAAAGGCATTAAAAATACAACCATAATCTGCATATAAAATCATTTTATTTGTCCTGAAGTTAACAGGAAGTTGTCATGTTTCTGTTTATGATAAAACAATAAAGAGTCTGAACAGAGAACCAAAAACACATGGCCAACAAACCACAGCTTTTGAGTGAACACAACGTTTAAGGGAATAAAAGGGTTCAATGGAATATAAAAAAATTAAGGGAATAAAGAGTTTAAGGAAATAACAAGTTATGTAAATAAGGGGTTAATGAAATAAAAAGTTATTGGAATAAGGGGTTAATAAAATAAAAAGTTAAGGGAAGAAATGGTTTAAGGGAATTGAAAGTTAATGGAATAAAGGGGTTCAATAGAATAAAGGATTAAAGGGAACAAAAATTAACAGAATGAAGGATTTAAGGATGGAGAAGAGTAAGCTAAATAAGTAACATTTCAAATATATATTTTTTTAAATATTTTTTTTTCCCTATAGCAGTCGAAAGTATCTTCCTATGGGGTTATTTCCGAAACTGTACCTCGGTTGTGGTGTCTGGGTTGCCTGATTTTGCGGGTTCCACCACCGTAATTCTGGAGGTCCCACAGCCCATTTTTAGTCTTCAACACAAGCTGGTCTGTTTTACCGATTATAACCAACAAGTCGCTCAACAAGAACCAGGAAATGTCGCATTCCTGTACACGAGAGCAGGTACTGTCACTGCTGTCGCCATGGACTCTACCGGTCGCTAGGGCTCGTTGCTACAATAAATCTGACCCTGTGTGTTCACAGGTCACGTTAGAATTTCTAGTGCCAGACTGTCGCATATAAATTAACACGCACCCGCATGCGCGCACACGAGCACGGGACTTTTTTCCAGAGATTTTTTTTCCCCAAAACTGAATCAGTTGTGAAAAGATGCTTCACCCGATCTTACTCTCATTGCTGACCGGTTTGTCTTCTGAGATTTATTGTATTAATCCTTTACTCTAAACGGAAAAAAGCTCCAGGAGTTTAACTCATTATTTGCCTTCCCCAGTATATGTACAGTGGATGCCTTAAGGTCACACTACGCATGCTCAGGACTTTAACCAGGGACCAAATTTTAGAGATAATGCAAAATTGTCTAATATTACATGATATCACACGATGTCTTCCAAAACCCTGGCAAAGATTTTCTGTATGAATGCTGAATTTGTTGTCTATTATTATGCATTGTGAAATGAATCATTGTGCCACTAACATGCGACCTGGGTGATCAGCACATAAATAGTCAGTGTTATGTGACACTGACTGACTGTGTCAACACTTTAATCATTGTTGACTGATAGAGCTTACTGCTGCTAGGCATTATAAATGACAGCAATGGGGTAATTATTTTTTTCTTGTATACTGATTTGTAAATCTTTTTTTTTTAATTAGCCGACCACATGTATAAAATGTGTACAGAGCCCATGGGATAGAATTAACAGGGTTTTTTTTCAGATTAAAAGTTAAATGACTTAAATAATTTTAATACATGTGTGGCCTTTTACCAGAGGAAACAATGCATGATATCTGATCTCAAACACTTCCTGGAGACGCCCTCATAATGCCAGATGTGATCAGCTATGCATCTCAGCTGTCTACCACAAAGAATGGACATTGAATCCTGGACAATACCTAGAAAGAAATAAACAAAGAATAAATTAAATATATACAAGAAAAATTTTCGGGTTGCTCTCACAGTCCAAAAACATGTACATTAGGTTGATTGGTGGCTTGCACATAGGAGTGAATGTAAGTGTGTGTGGTTGTTCGTCTATGTTTTGCCCTGGCGGCTGGCGACCTGTCCAGGTTGTACCCTTGCCTCATGCCGTATGTGCGCTGTGTTAGGCCACAACAGACCCAGTAAGGGAATAAGCAGGTATAGAAGATGAATAAATGAAATAATACGTTCCAATCTGTGCAAAACCGTGGTAGGCAGTGGTGGCTAAAATGCTTACGTCGCTAAGTAGTTGATTGGAAGGCTCTAAATTGCCCATAGGAGAAAGTGTGTTTGGCCCTGTGATGGACTGGTGACCTGTCCAATGTGTTCTCTTCCTGCCTTTCACTCTTAGAGAGCTGGGATAGTCTTCATGACCCTGACTTAAGGAAAGTGGGCTAGAAGATAAATGAATGAAAATAAGAATATGAAATCAGAACAGTAACTTAAATAAGTATTTTGTATAAATAAACCCTTATACACACTTACTAAGCAGAGCTACCGCTCTGCCCCCCCCCTTGTTTAATTGTCAACATTAAAATTTTTTTTTAATTAAGTTTGTATTCCTAGGTTGATAAGCAGACTAATTGAAGTGATCTCAAAGTTAAGCAGACAATGTTTGAGGAAACAAAGTACAAGTTTAATACAATTTTCAGCAAAAAAACTTTAGCCTGGAAAACCTTCCTCCAGGTTTTCCGGTTTCCTCCCAAAACTTCCACATTAGTTTGATTTGTGATTCTAAATAACCCATAGAAGTAAGTGTAAGTGTGATTGTGTGTGGTTGTTCGACTATGTGTGGCCATGCGATAGACTTGTGACCTATCCAGGGTGTACAGGGTGCTGGGATAGGCTTCATCAGACCCCCGTGACCCTGAGTTTGGAAATAGGGGTAAAAGAAGTTGTTTTAATTGTGTGTATAAACAACACCTGCCTAGAATTGGCCACCAGGAGGTGGTGTTCATACACACAATTAAAGTATGTCATTAGAAGGTTCCTGATGGGTGACTCATCGAAATCCATGTACAGATTAACTCATTGATCAATTAGACATATATAAACAGGTATCTGATAATAGATCTAGATTCCAATACATCCAAATTCTTTGGATTACATACAAATACATGGCAAAATTAAATTCATTCATTTATTCATTCTTCTTCTTGGCTTGCTTATTCCCTAACTCTGGGTCACTGGGGTATGCTGGAGCAGTGCACATAGGCCGAGAGGCAGGGGTACACCCTGGACAGGTCGCCAGTCAATCGCAGGGCCACATATAGACAAACAATCACACACACACATTCACTACGCCACGGCACCGCCATAAACTTTAGAAAAAGAAGCAGGAAGAAGAGATGGCCTAGTGGTTAAGGTGTTGGACTGATACCCAAAAGAGCGGGGTTCAATTCCCACTGTGGGCTCCTGAGCAAGGCCCTTAACCCTCAATTGCTCATTTGTAAGTCGCTCTAGATAAGGGCGTCTGCCAAATGCTGTAAATGTAAATGTGCACTTGGATAGGCTTCAGCAGACCCCAGTGACTCCGAGTTAGGGAACAAACGGTATAGATAAATGAATAAATCTACTATCTAAAAGCAGACATGGTTTAGTGCCTGAAAGCCTTTCAGGCACTAAACCAAGAATAAATTCCAATTCCAATTTTATTTGCCACATACATATGGTAAAAATGTTCTTGTCTCATGTCCCACCTTGGGGTCCTGACTGAAAGCCTTAAGGTCTTGCTTGGGAGCCCAGTGGTGAAAAACATATTTTAAACAGCATTTTAGTATTCGATCTACTAACATCTTAGTATTAGATAAATAAATTATCTTATTTACACTTTTATTATTTATTTACTTTTACACATCATATATGGAACAATATGTCTAATTCACACTTTTAAAAAGCAAAAAAAGTTCTCTTTCAGCCCTATCGAACTCCACCAATGGGAACGCACGTTACACTCACGGAAGTAATATCAACCAATAGCAATCGCCGAACACGATTACGACATTCCTCGGTCCCATTCACTCTGATTTCGTTGCGGGAAGCATCGTCTGGTTACCTTTGCGTTAAACCGCAGGAGATTGAGGATCTCGGCAGCCTTGCGTCTATAGCATGGCATCTTCACCAAGATCTCGAACTATTAGCAAAGACGATGTCCATTACAAGCTTCATTTTAGGATGATAAACGAGCAACAAGTGGAGGACATCACCCTAGATTTCTTCTACAAGCCGCACACCATCACGTTACTGACGTTCACCATCATCAGTATTATGTACTTTGCGTTCACCAGGTAGGCGGTGGTACATCGTGCGGAATTGTCTGCGGTTTCAGGAGTTATGTCGAGTTATTTATAAGACCAACTAGACACCATGTGGCCAGAAGCTTTTCAGATATTGACTATTAGGTCAAGTGATTCTTGCCTGTAGGAAAGTATTAGTGGCATCACCTACATTAATGTTTGTCTGGTAGCTCCCTTCTCAAGGTGTTTGATGCGTACTGGAATATTGTGGTTTTGATTTCACTGCACCACCGCACTGTTGGGCTCCTGAGTAAGGCCCTTAACCCCCAATTTCTTAGTTGTATAAAATGTGTTGGACTGACACAGGAAAGACCTGTGGTTCAATTCCCAGCACCACCGAGGCCAAATGCTTTGAATGCAAATACCTGAAATGGCTTTCAACAGGAATTCTTTCATTTTCGTCTTCACGGGTCCTCCCTTTATAACTTTACACTCCTTATTGTGTAACCACAGCAAACAACAACATTTTAAGGTTGGCTTGGTAAAATGCTGGTTAAATTTCCCTGTTACACCAAGCGGGCGCTGCTAGTCCCCTCACCATGGCCTGTAACTCTCAACTGAATTTGAATATCAAATATATAAATGTTGCTCTGGATAAAGGTATCTGTGAATGTTTAATTGTTCTGAATTACCAGCTTTGTGACAATCCAAATATAAATGTGGAGTTTTGTAGTCCACATACTTTTGACTTTGTCTAGCTTTAGCTGTGCCAAACTGAGGTGTAAATTGATGTGTGTTTGCAGCATTTGAATGTTGCGTTTTGTTAATCTTTGACTTATTCTGGGATTCCTGGAGAACAAACAGGTTATTAACATCTGCGATTATAAATAAAGACGTTTTCATTAAATGTACACACCGAACTGTATGCATTTATAGAGTCTTGTTACTGCTTACATTACCACATTGTGCTTCCCTCACACAGGTGTGCAAATAATTGCAGCAATATTTGCGATAACATTAAACCTTTACAATTATGGTATTTGTAAGGTGTTAAAGTTTAATAATGGTAATAATAATACTTTATTACCTCTGGCTGTTTTTAACACATGTTTGTATTTTAATAAAGCATTTGATTATTTTAACATTGCCTCAGTTTCTAATATTATGAAAGATAGACCAGTCTAGTTAGTTGACTGGTTACATTAAAGCATTGTTTGTAGGATAAAATGAATGAAATGTGAATACATTACTGTTGATTGCCTTTAAGCAAACCCTTGTGTAATTGTAGAGTAAGATGGTCATTCATTATATTAAACTGAGGCTGTTATAAATAAGTCATTATATTATTAAGAATTTGGCATAGGTCAGTATAACTCTATTCACATGTGAAAGTATTTTATCTGATATTTCCACCTGGCTGACAATGTTAAAAAATACTGCACATTAGACATAAAATAATACTGTTGTTGTTGGTTTTTTTAAACATATAATTTTCAAATTATAGCAACTTATTCAGTATTTATATTTTTTTTTTTCTTGTTTTTTTTTGTTTTTTTACAGAAATGATTCTGATCCTGACAGTAACCTGCGGGTGGGAATTGCGCTTGTTGTCTCCTTTTTCCTTATAATCAGTGTTCTGGCTTTCCCCAACGGTACTGGAGTTATTTCTTTCCAATGTCAAAGACTTTGTGTTGTGAAATCAGTTACTAAGTCTGTAAACATCTAATTTATGTGTATAAAATACTTTAAAGTTGAGTCATAGCCATTTTAAAGAAAAAGTCATTGAAATTATTGGCTATTTATTAACTTGGTTACAAGGCTTTTGTATGTGAAAACGGT
This sequence comes from Sisor rabdophorus, assembly GCA_026260075.1. Lineage (NCBI taxonomy): Eukaryota > Metazoa > Chordata > Actinopteri > Siluriformes > Sisoridae > Sisor > Sisor rabdophorus. Next base: position 8,027,784 of record JAOTQW010000022.1, read on the forward strand.
CTGTGCTTTAGCTAGAATCTTGTTTCAGGTCCGTTTACCAGGCCACACCCAGCTATATGGCGCATGGTTTTTGGTGAGTGAACCCCCATTACTCTAAAGACACTTTCCTGTTTTATTTATATAACAGTGCTTAAACCATCAAATTCTGCTTTATAGGTCTCAGTGTCCTCTACTTCCTTTTTTTGGTGTTCCTCATCTTCCTGAACTGGGACCAAGTAAAGCTGTTAATGTATTGGCTGGATCCTAACCTGCGTTATGCAACACGCGAGGCAGATGTTATGGTGAGTAATAAGCTAACAATGTCATGAGTAATAGCTGTTAACCTCTTGAGCATCGAGAAACCGGAAGGTCGTAGCTAGTCACATGTCAGGGTTTACAAGTCCTCATAAAATGTGATTTTTATGTAAAAAATTTAACACAGGGTGGCGCAGTGGGTGGTGGTTGGCATGGTCGCCTCACAGCGTTGTGCTCCTTGCGCTTTTGTGGGTTTACTTCGGATTCTCCGGTTTTCTCCCACACTCCAATAACATTAGGTTGCTTTGTGACTTTACATTGCTCATAGGAGTGGGTGGATTAGGGAATAAGAGAGTATAGGGATAATGAAAACATACAGACTAATTAATAATTACACTGTTCTGCTGAAGAATATTATGGATTAATATCTCTTGCCATAATTGTTTTGGCATGTGGTTATTTGTTCATTTAGTCCGTCTGTTTGTGTGTGTTGGAGTATAAAGTCTTAATTCAAACTAAATGCCACTACAACTCATTAAGCACTTACAAGCTAAAAAAAATTTTTTAAAATAGGTTTATATGTACTTGTCTGCCATGTGCAGCTAGAACAAATTTTTTCATGATAATGGTGAAAAAATACTCAATCCCATGGTTGATGAAATGGATTGATACTGAAATCCAGTTTGAACACTGTGGCAGTGGTGTCTCGAATAGTGAAGGTGCTGAGTTGTTCATCGGGGGATCAGGATAACCTGGGTACAAGCCCCACAACCGCCAGGTCCACCACTGTTGGGTCCTTGAGCAAGACCCCTAACCCCCTCCTGCTCCAGGGGTGCTGTACAATAGCTGACCCTGCGATCTGAAACCAACCCCTTTAAGGTGGGATATGCAAAGAAAAACATTTTACTATATATTGTTTAGTGTAGTGTATAATCATGTTTGTGACAAAAAATGGAATAGAATTTTTATAGTAGTTATTTGAGTTTAAAATATTCAGATGTACCGTGTCAACTGGAATAATGATAAATGTGCAGTTTTACCTCAAGAAACAAAGGATTTCCTGAAAAGTTTCTGAAACGGCTGTCTACTCTTTCCACTTTGTTGATAAGTCGTCTCCTCACAGGCTCATGGGATATTAAAGTGTCCATTGTATGTTTAATCTGGTGAAATTAGGAAACTTTTTAGGTACGGTACAAAAGTATGCTTTCATACATATGGTAACAGATTGTTGTTGTTTTTATTCTGCAGGAATATGCAGTGAATTGTCACATGATTACATGGGAGCGTATCCTCAGTCATTTTGACATTTTTGCATTTGGTCATTTCTGGGGCTGGGCCATGAAAGCTCTGCTTATCCGTAGCTATGGACTCTGCTGGACCATCAGCATTACATGGGAACTCACAGAGGTGTGATCTAAAGTTAAAAAAAACGGCATTCTATCCTTTTTTTTTATTCATTAATAAAAACACTTGTTTAATTATCATTGATTTGGTCTCTCTTACACTTTTTTATGCAGTTATTTTTCATGCACTTACTGCCCAACTTTGCGGAGTGCTGGTGGGATCAGGTCATCCTTGACATCCTGTTGTGTAACGGAGGTGGTATCTGGTTGGGCATGACTACTTGCTGCTTTCTAGAAATGCGCACTTACCGCTGGGCCAGTATCAAGTAAGTTTAACATAAGACTTTCTGAAAAGTCTTTTGTGATTGTTGCTTGTTAGCTTGTATAAACATGATCCCTATATCACACTGTAGTGTCTTTGATGGGGAAATGGTTGCACGGTGTTGGACTGCTAGTTGGAAGATCAGGTTTTGATTCCAAGCAATGCTGTCATAAAGTCAATGTACATCTGTGAAGACGCATCAAATACGGACACACAGGCCACCACCATGGTGTAGTCGGTTAAGACGCGGACATCCACATTGCACTTTGGTGACCTGGGTTCTATTCCGGGCTCAGGTTCTTTCCTGTCCCACCCCCTCTCTTCCCATTCCGTCTTTTTCTGTCGTATCAATAAAGGCAAAAATGCTCCAAAATATCATTAAACAAGAAAAACAAACACGCACAGGAAGCCTTGTCCTCAATTTTGTCATTAATCTGTGACCCGTGTAGTAACCTGTGTTCTCTTACTTAATAGTGGCTAGCGGCAAACTAAAAAAAAAAACTAGCAAATATTTTACACATGAGATCACAAAAAGTTACATTTTTTGGCTGTTTTGTTTGCTGGTCTTCCTAGCTAGTTTGATCCTAGCTTGATCTTTGTTTGCTCCTAATGGTTCACGATTTGGCTATCGTTGTAGAAGAAGTCACGCTGCAGAAAAGTGTCTGAATCAATCGGCTGCTAGTGAACAGGTCAAACTAGTGACTAAAAACCACACATTGACATGGTAGCTCATTGGTTAAGATGTTGGATTGCTCAGATCAGGGTTTGATTTCCAGCACAACCAAGTTACTAGTGCTGGGCCTTATATCAATGCCCTTAACCCCAATTACTCAGTTGTAAATGAGTAAAATGTACATTTTGTGTGGATAGGAATGTCTGCAAAATGCTGTATATGTATATTTAGTGTAGGATGAAAAGAAGCTGTCAGGAGAAATCTGTCTCATATGAACAATTCACTGCTACAATTGAACCATGTGAGCCCGGATTAAGTGTCATATTCATTGGGAACAAGACAGTGGCATTTAATTTAATGTTCTATATAATAAACAGCATTTTAAATTTAAAAACAATAAAGCCAGTATGGAGCATCTGGTAGATGTAGGAAAGTACAGTGGGGCAAAAAAGGATTTAGTTAGCCACCAATTGTGCAAGTTCTCCAAGATGAGAGAGGCCTGTAATTTTTTATCATGGGTATATCTCTACAATGAGAGATAAAATAAGAAAAAAATCCCCAAAATCACATTGTCTGACCGCCGCCAGAAAGTCAAATCTTGCAGTGCCAGACGCCACCCATAGCTTAAACCGATACATGCCCGTGCCCGTCTAAAGTTTGCCAGAGAGCTTTTTGGATGATCCTTACGATTATTAAGAGAATGTCTTATGGTCAGAATAAACCAAAATAGAACTTTTTGGTAAAAAAGTTTGGAAAAGAAAGAATGTTTGGAAAAGAAAGAATCCTGCAAACATGGAGAAACTTTTGTCATTGACCAAATATATATATTTTTACCATAAGTTGCAAATAAATTCTTTAAAAATCAGACAATGTGATCTTCTGTGTCTCTTATTGTTGAGGTATAACTATGATGAAAATTACAGGCATCTCTCACCTTTTTTAAGTGGGATCTGTGTCTTAGTCTCTGTGTGTCTTGTTTTTGTGTGTCTAAATTTTGCATGTGTGTGTCTATTTCTGTGTGGTTTTTTTCTGCCTCTGTGTATCTCATAATGTATGTGTGTTTCGGTTGGTGTCTGTATTTCTCCAGGTACCTCGGTCCTTGTTTGTCTTCCTATTTCTCTCTGTAACTGTCTTTCTGTATCTGCGCCTATGTCTCTATGAATTAATATATAGAATGTCTTCATGTGCTTAGAGACATTTACAGCACTACAGGGAAGCTGAAGCGTGCTGTGCTGCAGTTTACTCCAGCCAGTTGGACCTATGTGCGCTGGTTTGACCCCAAGTCTTCCTTCCAAAGAGTAGCAGGGATTTATCTCTTTATGATTATTTGGCAGGTGTGTGAAAGCACATATTTGTGAGTTTCTGTCTTTTCCTGTTTTCGTGATTATTGTGAACTGGTGGAATGCCTTGGATTTCCATTTTCTGTCTATTTACAGCTCACAGAACTGAACACATTCTTTCTGAAGCACATCTTCGTGTTCCAGGCATCCCATCCTCTGAGCTGGTGTCGAATTCTTTTTATCGGGATAATCACTGCCCCTACCGTAAGGTACAATGTTTCTGTTGTTTAAGTCTATTCAATATGCAATTGGTAGCTCACTGGGTATGGTGTTTGACTGCTGATCAAAAGGTTGTTAGTTGGATTCCCAGATCACTTACTTGCTACTGCTGGTGTAAGACCGTTGTTGTATAAAAGAGATAAATGTGGTTCACAAAAGAAGCATCAGCCAGATGCCTTCAAGGTAAATGCTAACAGCCAAATAAATTGAATCCTTAATCCTTTAATTAATTATAATTAAAACCTATTGTTAAAAGTGTTATGTATTTTTGGTGCTTCAGTTCTTTTCTCGTCCTTAAACACAATATGTTGTATTTATATTAATACTGGTTATTTCATTCATTTATTCATTCATTCATCTTCTTTACCCACTTATTCCCTAAGTCGGGGTTGCGAGGGTCTGCTGAAGCCTTTCCCAGTGCACATGAGGCGAGAGACAGGGGTACACCCTGGACAGGTCTCCAATCCATTGCAGGGCCACATGTAGATCAACGACCACAGACACAAACCCGCACTCACTCATATGGCAAACGCCAATTAACCTTGGAAAAAACCCACTTGGCCGGGAATCTAACCCAGGAATGTCGGTTATTTGGTTGACGTTATTCACTCTGCTTTAACTCAGTGTGGCTGCATCTTCAGGAATTAGACACATGTTATAGACAACAGTTGTCTAAAAATAAAACTCTCTTATAAATCCTGAATAATTACTGTCTTAAGAAATAGACTTTTCGACAATTTTGGAAATAGAAAATTAGACAATTGATTTAAATGATTGATTTAGTTGTAATATTTTATTTGGTGTTCCTTTTTAGGCAGTACTATGCCTACCTTACGGACACTCAGTGTAAGCGAGTTGGAACTCAGTGTTGGGTGTTTGGGTAAGTACAGCTTTTGGTTACTTTCTTTATCCTGTACGAGTGAGGTACAACAGCAGGTCTTGAAAAAAAAAAAAAGATTCTAACTAAAAGTCTATATGTAGTAAATAAATTTTTAATACCAGCAGAGCCTGTCTTGTTTTATTTTCAAGCAATGATCCAAGCTACTATTGCTATTTTTTTAAAATCTAATAAATAGACATGATGTAGACACTACTTAACCTTAATAAATAAATAAATAAATAAGCACTTGACCAATCAGAACCAAGCATTCTGCTTGAATAAGCTGAGGTTTATTGTAATTAAATATATTTCGATGGTGTGTTTAAATTAGTTTCTTTTTTTCTTTCAGTGCCATTGCTTTCTTGGAAGCACTTGCGTGCATTAAGTTTGGCCAGGATCTGTTCTCCAAAACACAGGTCATGTATGTGGTCCTGTGGCTTGTGTGTGTGGTAAGCAGTTGCATTTTTGGGTTATAATTAAGTGCAGCACTGAAAATAAACATTCTATGATTATTAAACCCAGATTTTATTAAACTTCACTTTATTGGCTGTCATACTCTCCACCTGTCTCTCTTTGTCTATGTGCCTTTTTCCTCTGTCTGTCTTTTTCTGTCTTTCAGGCTTTTTTGTCTGTCTCTAGCACTGTATATCTTTTTCTTCTTTTTCTGTCTCTCACTCAACATCTCTCTTTCACTATATCCGTCTATCTTTCATTATCTCTCTGTTCCTACTTCTATATACTCTATATACTCACAATGTTTATATTCTCTATAGCTCTCTTAGCTCTTTTACTGTATTTCTCACTGCCTATGTGAAAAATATCTCGCATATTTCAATATGTAGCCTTTTTTTCCCACAGGCCTTTATTACCTCTCTCTGCCTATATGGAATGGTGTGGCATGAGCAAAAATATGGTGCGAGACTGAAGGTAGGTTTGTGCATCACATACATCAAGTTAAAAGTCCTGCTGCTTATCCAGTAACACATTTAAGCAAACAGCTGTCCTGTCTTCTGCTGCCAAAATTTGCATGAAAAGTAATCAGCTTATCAAACATTTACACTTCATTTCAGTAGCTTATGACAGACTTTTCATTAGTTGAAAGTTGTAGTGTTGTGGGTTATTTTGTAATTGTGTGTAGTGTCAGAGCACGTCGGATTGTGATGAAAGCAGTTTCATTGACTCCTGTGGGTTCAGTCCTGACATCATGAAAGGTAACTTAAAGACTTGCAGAATAAAGTGATTAGTGCTATTAGAATTTGTTTTTACCATTAAACACTACTCTCTCTTTTATGTATTTTACATGTAGGTAGATGTGAATTGAATGTAAAAGTAAGGGCTGAAATAGTGGATAAATCAATTATGAAT
>JAOTQW010000022.1:8059225-8069256 GCA_026260075.1 Sisor rabdophorus
GTGTGTGTGTGTGTGTGTGTGTGTGTGTGTGTGTGTGTGTGTGTGTGTGTCCAGGGGGTACCCCTGCCTCTCACCCTGTGTGTGCTAGGATAGGTGTCAGCAGACCCCGTAAACCTGAGTTAGGGAATAAGCGTGTATAAAAGATAAATTAACAATCAGTGAAATATAATAGTTTTTAATTAAAAAAAAGCATTCAAGAAGCTTGGAGCTCACAAAAACAAGATGTCAGCACCCATAGTAGGTGGGGTGTACCCACGTGAGTGCCTGTGTTTTTCACATTTTGACCATTGGGTCATGTTCTCGTTTCAAAAATGCGCTTATATATCAAGCAGAATTTTAATATGTATTTATGTTTGTGAGTCAATTTGTTTGTGGGTTGAGGGGTTTGTGAATCAAGGTCCTACTAATTGATGTAAACCTTGCTATCCTGTAAGTCCACGAGAGACCACTTGTCATTTGCAGAACTTACTTAAAGCAAAGTTGCAGCATTTTCAATTGGTTTAAGTATTTAAAAGAAAAATTTGTTATTTGTAGTTACATTTCACTCATTTAAGTGAAACATCCAATGTTAAATTTGCGCTGCTGGATGAAGTGCATCTGAATTTTATTGATACAAATTTATTAAATATACTTCTTTAACAATTTAAAGAATATACTTGTTTAACATTGATGATGTACTTACTAGCTTGGATATAATAAATCCTTAAGTGGTATGTAATTTAGGACAGAGCCAGAATTTATTATGTTGAATCAGATTAAATAGAATAAAGAACCTGCTAGGAAAGCGTAAGTCAACTGCTTTTATTTAAAACCATTTGAATGTCTGGATTAATAAGAGTGTCTGTGGTACCACTTTCAGGAAAACGTGTTGTGCACATAAAGAGGTTTCCTCTAGATGGGGAAAATGAGGGAAAAGAAGCCTCTCTATTTATTGTGCCAATAAATGTTAAAGGTAAGATACATTTAGGAATGCATGTTGTAGTGTTAAGGTGTTTGACAATAAAATTTTATGTATTCAGGAATTTACATGGTGCTTTAAATCTGAATTTAAGTGTTGGCAGGTGTAATGTAAATTTGAAATTATTCAAAGTTGTGTGTGTTTAGACAGCAAATATTCAGCTTAAAAAAACTTTTTTTTTTTGAAAAACAAGTTTTTTTTTTTTTTTTTTAAAAACAACTTAAAAAAAAATACAGATTCGAGTTTTTGAAATGAAATTCACAACATTAAATTTAAATACGCAGAATTCTGATCTTAGCAAAAAGAGGATCAGAGTAACTAATCTTTGAAACGTTTATTCCACTTTCAGACAGTATTTATCACACAGAACATCTACTGACACGGCAAACTGAGTGGTTATTTACCCTACCAATAATGAAAAATACATCAAAGTGTATTATAGACTTTTTGTTAAGATACCAAAGAATCGTATCAACTTGTGGTAAAATTCACATTCAGGGATTGCCCATCTCTGATTTAGACCCTATTTTTTAATAATCTATATTATGAAAGCATTTTAGTTGTATACACTTGAGAAATAACTAATGTGGTCTATATTCCTTTTCTAGAAAATAGCAAGCCTGTGTATCACCCAGGCTTTCCCAGCTTTTACTGCTTTCAGGACATCATGCGTGTGTGCAGCGAAACCAGCGCCCACTTCAACTCAGTCACCTCAAAGATGCTGCTTGGCCTTGACAAGTAGGCTTTCCTCATTTGAATGCATGTGCTAATATCATGTCTACTCTGTGAACTCATATTTGTTGTAAAATAAATTAAATTGAAGGATTATGTATCAATATTGTTTGCGTGGTGCTGTCCTCAGGTGGCTAGCGGAGCAGCATAGTTTGCCATATGCTATCCCAGCACTCTTCAGACCTGCACCCATAGAGAGGGTCAAAACCAGTGTAAGCAATCCCGCATACTCGAGTGAGAGTAAACAGAACGACACATCACTTCATATGGGCTACACCGCGCTGGAGATCAAAAGCAAGATGATGTCTTTGGAGAAGGCAGAGATGTGCATAGAGAATCCTCTTTATGGCTCAGACCTGCAGTACACCAACAGAGTGAGATAAATACTAAACACTGTAGCCTTGTGTTCATAAATTAAACTGGCACATATTATGGCTCACCATATAATAATTAAAGTTTAATTGTTTTTTTCTAACTAGGTGGATAAAGTCATCATTAATCCGTATTTCGGCTTGGGAGCTCCAGACTACTCCAAAATTCAGATTCCAAAGAGAGAGAAATGGCAACATAGCATGACCAGTGTTACTGAGGAGAAGTAAGTTAATTTATGAGTCAGAGGTTTCACACTATACCTGTTGAATAAATGTTTCGAATTCTAATCCGATATAACTTTTATATACTTCATGAGTTGTTGCATGTCTTGATTTAGAGACCGCCAATGGGTAGATGACTTCCCCCTGCATCGCAGTGCTTGTGAGGGAGACACAGAGCTTTTATCCAAACTTTTGGAAAGTGGCTATTCTGTCAAACAGCTGGACAGTGACCACTGGGCCCCCATCCATTATGCGTGCTGGTATGTTTCGGTATTAAATATTAAAAGAGTGAAATTGAGAAATAAAACTCACATTTACAAATACTTTGCAATTGAAATGTCTCAAACATTTGGCTGCATTGATCTTTCAGGCATGGAAAAGCGGAGGCCACCAAACTTTTGTTGGAAAAAGGAAATTGCAACCCCAACATGCTGAATGGACAACTTAGCTCTCCTTTGCACTTTGCAGCTGGAGGAGGGCACTCTGAGATTGTGAAGCTCCTGCTTCAGCACCCTGATATAGACAGGGTGAGTCGAGCACTCTAATATAGCTGTACCACCTTATACCACTGTATCAACCAGCAAATAGAAACAGCTAGAATTATTACAGGTAACTGAGTTAAAGTTAAAATTCATTCATTCATCTTCTAAACCATCTACTCCCTAGCTTGGGGTCAAGGGGGTCTGCTGGAGCCTATCCAAGAGCACATAGAGCTAACCGCTACATCACCATGCCGCACCCATACAATAATCCTATTATAAATTTTTTTTTTATATATTACAGAAAAAATTTTTTTTGGCCATTTATTGTTTGTTTTATTTTTAGTTGGAATCAAACCCAGGATGCTCAGAGCTCAACAGAGATGAAATGTCTACAAATTTTATCTAATGTTATTTTGATTGAAACTTTAAAAAAATGTTTTATTGAGCATCACTGATACAGTATCTGTTTAACATATGGGTTTTTAAAATTTAGAAAATCTTATTGAAGATGCTAATCTGATCTGTTTGCTTATTCTCTTTTAAAGCACATCGAAGACCAACAGAAACGTTCCCCTCTTCAGGTATGTGAAGAGAATAAACAGAATGACTGGGAGGAGACTGTAAAACTTCTTAAACAAGTCAATAACCAACCAGTAAGTGTTATTACCCTCCGAATACAGTAATTAGCAACTAATTTATGTAAAAAGAATTATTACATTTAGGACAGGAGGTATGCACGATGTATGAAATGTATAAACCGTGTTGCCAGAAATTACATGCACTTACCTGTCAGTAGAAGCGTACACACGGATCCTTTAATGATTATCTAAATGATTTGTCAGTATGAAAAGGTGCGAATTTACCGCATGGACGGTTCATACCGCTCAGTGGAGCTGAAACATGGCAACAACACTACAGTGCAGCAGATCATGGAGGGTATGAGGCTCTCTCAGGAAACACAGCAATATTTTACCATCTGGATCTGCTCCGAGAACCTTAGTGAGTCACGCTGCAAACCCTGCACCATTCTTCCACAAGTGAAAAACGATAAAAATTGCTACACTTCTCACAATCTGTGTTTTATTTTAATTGATTAATGCTGAATGACTTATGTAACTGAAATAGAAAGTGGGATTTGTAATAACGTTGTTGGTGTTGCTTTTAAAAGGCTTGCAGCTGAAGCCCTATCATAAGCCTTTACAGCATTTACGTATCTGGGCCGAGATCGTCACAGACCTGACTGCACTGGATCCGCAAAGGGAAAGCCCTCAGCTCTTCTTACGCAGAGATGTCCGTTTGCCTCTGGATGTGGAGAAGAAGGTTTTGTACAATTTTGCTATTTTGTATATGCTGCTTTCACATTGACTACATAACTTTGAAGTACAAGATCTAAAGATAAGATTAATCCTGGAACTGGTTTGTTGAATTTTTTTCTCTTAGGTAGAAGATCCACTCTCCATTCTTATCCTGTTTGATGAAGCACGGTATTTTCTCCTCAAAGGCTTTTTTTCATCACCAGACAGCAAGCTAATCACTTTAGCCAGCCTTCTTTTGCAGATTATTTACGGCAACTATGACAGCAAAAAACACAAACAGGGCTTTCTAAAGTAAGAGCCAGCTTCACTTAAGATTTATGCTTTAATCCGCTTGTTCAACGGTATGTACAGTTTTTTTGATTCATGTTCTTCTCATTCTGTTTCCAACAGTGAGGAAAACCTAAAATCCATAGTTCCCATATCCAAAGTAAAAAGTAAAGCACATCACTGGACTAACCGGATACTTCATGAGTACAAGGCATGCCTGAGTTTCAGAATTTAGGTTAAGAGTTATTAGACTGTTTCTGAACCTACTGCTGTGCATGTTTGTTTCTTAGACTCTGAGCACCAGTGAGGGACTCAGTAAAGAAATGCATCACCTTCAGCGCCTCTTCCTGCAGAACTGCTGGGATATTCCCACTTATGGGGCCGCCTTTTTTACCGGCCAGGTCTACACCAAGGCCAGCTCCAGCACCCACAAGGTCATCCGGGTTTATGTGGGGGTCAACACCAAAGGTCTGCACCTAATGAACATGGAAACCAAGGTGAGGGGAGAAAATATCGTTATAGCGATAGGTTTTTGCACAGATTACTAATAAAGATTAGAATGGTGATAAATCTATCAACACTTCTAGTACTATGTTTGAAGTTTTAATTTTACACTATATATATCCAAAGGTTTGTGGTCACCTGACCATCAGAGCTATATGTGGTTCCGCTATATGTGGAAGCACATAGTTGTCTAGAATTTTTTGGTATGTTTCAGAATTACAGTATTCCTTCATTGGAATTCCCTCATAAAACACAGTTCAAGCATGACACTGACCCTGAGCTCCATTATCACATGCTGTGTTATTTTTAGAGTGTTTGGCACAAAGTCCTGATCTTAACACCACTGAACAGCTTTAGGATGAACTGGAATGGCGACTGCACCCCAGACCTCCTTACCTAACATTAGTGTCTGATCTCAATTCTCACTGTCTCAAATCAAAGCTTTACATTGTAAAGAACAGTTTAGCAGAGTGAAACTTAATGAAATAGCAAAATAGCCCACAATCGTTGGAAGTATAGTGTATTATTGTCACTGGACTATTGTTGATGACTTATTATATTAAATAGTTATGCACATTTGCATTGGGATTGTGTTTCTGCAGCAATAGTCTTTTGGGCAATTACAATATGGTATCTGTATTCCAGACAAAAGCTCAGTTGAGGCACATGCATTATTGTTGGTCCTCGAACATATAGAAAAAGCTGATCAACAAATTTTTATCATATGTACAGATGCAAAATCTTGCCTACAACCAATAAAATCTTTTAAACTGGAGCATCCCATAATCACTGACATCCTAGTTTAAGTAATTGAACCACAAAAATAATAAATATAAGTAAATATTTGGCAAAAATTTGCCAAAACAGTTGTTAGCAAAGCTCTTTAGTGCTGCCTCCAGCTTTTTATTTGCTGTATTTTAAGCTAATTGTTTTTATTTCAGTTGTATGTATTGTATAGCAGTATATCATGATATAGTGACCCATGTATCATATTGTGAGGTCCTAATCCATCCACAGCCCTGCTGACTATTTGTTAAATTCATTTTAAACAAGACCGCACTTTGTGTGTGCGGTCTTGTAAACCATCTAAAATGGTTTACACTTAAAGGATATGTTTTTTTTTCTCTTGACTCTTAAGGCTGTAACAATGTGTTTTGCTCTAGGTGCTTCACCTCAGCATGGAGTATGGTACCTTTATGTGGCAGCTTGGACAGGCTGATCAATATGTCCAGATTCACAGTCTAGAAAACAAGAAGAACTTCATAGTGCACACAAAACAGGTATGCTAGACATAAAGAAGTCTACTCTTTTAGTAAGTTTAAGAAATCTGTATTTTTATTTATGTACTATTTTGTTAATCTTTCAATTAATATATAACATACTTTATTAATATTACATTTTCTACAGCTGTGTGGCTCAGACAATAAAGTAGCCTGTAATTTGACTCCTTTGGATTGGTGCAGTCACATTAGGTTGCACAGTGTGGACAAATTGCTGTCATATAAGAGTAATAAACATCTTTGTGACAGGCTGTAGGATGGTAATCACAAGATTTTCCTATTTATGGAATACTCATAAGTAACACGGGTTACAGACCAGAAGGTTCCATTAGTGGAATCAGTCCTGATCCAGTCTGTACTACTTGTGCGAAGTGGAATAGATACCAGACAAAAGTCCAGCTGGAAAGTGTTTACTAGGTCATTTTACCCTTTACCTGTTCACTTCTAGCTCTAAAGCTATAGTTTGTTAGTGCTTTTAGAAAAGCTGAAATTTCAAGCCGCTTTTGGTGATTGTCAGTCAGTGTTTGACACCCAGACTCCATGTTTTCTGAACAGGCAGGCCTGATTGTCAAGCTGCTGATGAAGCTGAGTGGACAAATCATTCCCTATGAGAAAGCAGCATCAGACAAATACGCTTACGGCTAAGTCCCATCATGCACTGCAAGATCAGAACCTGATTCGTTATATTGTCCTGATGATTTCATAGTTTGCGTTTGCATTTTGTATTACTTTTATTATCACAGAAGTATTTTAATAAATTTTTTTTTTAAAGATTTTTTTCTGGTAACATCTTAACTTTACATACTTTTGTTGAAAATACAGTTTTAAATTTAGTTTTTTTTTTTCATTGCTGTATATAAATATTTATATCTGATGATTGCATTCAAATAAAAATGTATAACATTGAATTGTTTTTCTAATATAATATAGCAAACGATGTATTGTAATCAACACTGGCAGTGTTGAATTATTTTTGTTTGTAATGTTTTTTTATTAATCCCCAGAACAACAAGTCTGTCTCAGGACTGTGTTGGTTGTTTTTACCACCTGATTCCAGTAAGTGGCAGCACAAGCCAACATACAGAATCCCGTTTTTTATTACATTGCTTCATGATTCATTAGCTTTTTCATATAACACCTTAAACTTTTGTGTTTTTTTATTTGTGCACCACTCAGGTTTGTCCTCTTTGCTCTTTCAGTTCAGTTTACGAATCTTTAATAGGAGTCAGGTCAGACCGTTGTAACCCCCAAAAATCTCTTAGTATTAAATCTTTAAGCCATTGTGGTAAAATCTCTTAGTAGGCTTAGAATCTTTGTCCTGCTAAAAGTTTTTCTTTTTTGGTACATTTTCTTGGCTTTATCTAAAAAAAAAATTCACCAACTGATATATTTTATTAGCGAAAGCACCCCATACTTCACAGTTGGGATCCATCACTTTTTTTCTCACCAACATACTTGTAGCAGCTCATTATAATTGAGTAATCAATGAATATATCAATATATCAAATTTTGTGTGATGTAAACAGTGACGATGCTCAAGTTACGTTTATACCTAAACGCTTGGTAGCAGTAAAGAATATGTTTAGCTTAGGTTTTAGTCTCAACTATAAGTGTTCATTCTTTAAATTATTCCGTCTGTATCAGTGTTATTGTGGAAGGGGTTGAGCAGCGCTTATTTTCTTCAGCCGCTGAATGTGTTTTATTCTGCTGTGAATTGAACGTCTTTTGTCAACGTGTCATGTTTTGCTTCACCGACCAATCTCAAGACTTAATCTCGCCTTTGCACACCCTCTAATGAGCATCTCCATGCAAATGTCACACAGTATTCCACACCATATCCCTAACTCCACACATACGCACACACTTTTTTTTTTTTACTCCTGCTTTCATCCAATAGGCATGCATAATGAGCTTGATATTTGAAATGCACTGAAACTTTACACGGTGTGACAAAACACTCTATTGAACGGATAAGCAAATTTTAAAAAAGGTGTCTTTAATTCCGGTCCTAATGCTAAAAAAGTGCATGGTTCATGGATAACTTTGGTTAGTTCTTTGTTTTGAAAGAAAAGGTATTGTAGGTTGCCTGAGTAAGGAAAGTAGACTAGACTTTTGTTTCTACGGAGTGAGCGAAAGGATTGTGTCATGCCTGACAGAGGGTTGTGGATTGATTGCCCTCTGGGAAATGTGCTTTCGACTACACACACAAAAGTGCTAATTCTGTTTCTCCACAGCAAGCTTTTGTGGTGTCCCACTGTATGGCACAGACTCCAGCTTTTTAACTGCTGCTTGGTTTGATGTATGATAGTGATGAGTTGAGTTTTTTTTAAGCCTATAAAACCTGCGTCAAAGGTCAGAAGAAAACTAGCTGTCGAGACACTGTACTGGGTCACAAAGAAAGCCTCGACTGAGATCTTTCTGGCAGCACATTTCTCACACAAAGGCTGAATAGCTGCGTGGTGGGGGTGAGTGAAAGACTAAGCCAGCAAGGCCACCATGCACCTTCTCACTCCTTTTGGTTGAAACAATAGTCTTTGTCCACAATGTCTATCTATTCTTCGTGCCTGGTTTGGGGTGGGGGAGTGTGTGGGGGGGTGTGTCTCTATAGTAACAGTGACCAAACAAGGCCCAAATGTGGTTGCGGACTAGAGAAGAACTTTCACACTTTCTCCTGATCAGTGACAGTTTCTGAGTGTTTTAGTGAGTAATTCTGAAAGAGCGCCAGAAAAGCTCTAATGAATGTCACTGGTCTAAAGATGTGTGTGTGTGAACGTAGTCGATTCCCTAAGGAAGAGTATTAGTGGGACTGGGCCATCGTTCTCGCACACTTTTATTCACAACCTGGGATGCCACAATGAATCCAGAGAGTCAGTATGAGGACTCGGTGTCCATTATGGTGCTGGAGAACATTAAAAACAAGCTCCGTCACGCCTTTAGAATAACAGCAGAGCCACAAGCTTTTTCTGAAAATGGCGATGAGCCGTCAAACGCCGGCAGGAGTCTTCAAGCTAATGAGGAGCTACGCAGAGCCAAGATAGACGGGGCAATTACCTGGTTACGCTCGGAACTGGTGAGTTAATCTAACTGCTGTGGAAATTGCACAAAGAAATTTACTTTATAGATGTTGCTGAGGACTAATTTACTAGAATCTCTCGTCTTTCGTTCAGTTTTGTTGACGTTTTTTACATCCTTTGTGAAAAGTAAGTTAAAATTTCTGCTAATTTATGCGTTAAAACCGAATTAAATTCAGATAAAATTTTTTTCTGGGGATCTCAACAGAATTTTAACTTTTTTATTTTTATTTTTACAACTGCTCCATAAATAATAAACAATAGAATTCGTGAGGAGTATGTTACATAATTTGGGATGTGTGTAATTTTTTATTATGATTTTGA
Source organism: Sisor rabdophorus (assembly GCA_026260075.1). Lineage (NCBI taxonomy): Eukaryota > Metazoa > Chordata > Actinopteri > Siluriformes > Sisoridae > Sisor > Sisor rabdophorus. The sequence continues at coordinate 8,068,753 of JAOTQW010000022.1, forward strand.
AAACTAGTTTTAAATCTACAGTTAAAGTAATGTTATTAATAATATATTTTTATATAAATAGTTATTTCACTTCCCTTTTATTATTATAGTCTGTTACCTGTGAAAAGTTACAAATGACACAAACATTATTATTACAACTTAAATAAGACTATTACTAGTCATAGAATTAGAAGTTATAAATAAGCCTAAATAAGTAACTTAAGTAGCTAATATTTTATAAATAAAAAGTATGATTTTTCTTTAATTATAATTTAATTATAATAATTGGATATCTAATTAACAATATTTTAATTAGCTGTCAGAAATGAGTTTATATAAGCAAATAAGTGTAAATACCAAGACTTTTAAATGTTTATCTGGGCAACATGAGTTTAGATTTTTTTTAAATAAAATCTAAAAAGATTTTCTAAAGAATTTACTAAAATGCCTTGAAATGTCTGTCTGAATAAATTCTTGTGTGTGTGTGTGTGTGTGTGTGTGTGTGTGTGTGTGTGTGTGTGTGTG
>JAOTQW010000022.1:8114755-8128264 GCA_026260075.1 Sisor rabdophorus
TTCGAACCCAGGACCTTCTTGTTGTGAGGCGACCGTGCTAACCACTACGCCACTATGCTGCCCCTTGTATTTCAAAATGTATTCATTTTTTGTGGAGATCTTGGTTAACTCTTTAAACAAGGAGATCCAGCGAGACTTAAGTTCAGCCTCCTTGTTAAATAGCGAATGTGAAGTATCTGTATGCATTTTGTATTACACTATACCTGTTGTTTGTATAATTATTATAATCATTGCTGAACACTTGTTTTTGTACTCTGTGGAACATGGAACTCTCTAAGCAGCTAGACAAAAGTTGCCAGGCTGCACATAAAGGAGGATAGTTTTTTTTTTCATTGGTTGTCAGAACGTCCAGGTGACTGGCATGTTCAAGCAAGACTCAATGGAAAACCAATAAAGGCTTTTTGCCACAAGATGTCTGCCTCCTGACAGTTGCATTAACACACTGACTAGTTTAGAAATTCTATTCAAATGCTGTTATTAGCAAAACATTCCACCACCTCGAATATATGAAAACCATTCATGTAAAACCAAATATGAATAGTTTTTTTATTGACTATATTGCTTTAACTGGCTAAAGGGTTTTGTCTGCTGCTTCTCTCATTGGAAGAAATTATCATTTTGCAAATTTTTGATTTGTCTGTTTTCTGGCTCTGTAGATCCCATTAAGACGGCTCAGGGCTCCCTGTCTCTCAAGGCCTACAGGTTGACCCCTAAACTCATGGAGATTTGCAAGGAGAAAGACTTTTCCTCAGAGAGGTATGATGCATTCAACTACAGTAACACGCACAGCATAAAACAGCTTGTGTTCAGTCACACATTTATATACGACATATTCTAAACACTGAAATTCATATTTTTGCTGATGTGTATTTTTTTATTTAAATGACTTTACTTAATTTTATTTCTTTAAGAATTCTTGGGGGTGATTTTGTAAGAGAGTGACAATCGCACAAAGTATAATATACAAATTATAATTGGTGATAATTACAGTGTAAAGATAGAAATTAATATTTTTTGGAGCTTCATATACAATTTGTTTTAGTAAATTCTTATACAAACAAGTCAAATGAAGCTGTAGTCTTGTTTGTATAAATTGATTTATCTAATTTATCTTTGTTAAAGCTACAAAAGTGGTTGTATTTTGTCTCTAAATGTTGTGACTTGTTTAGTGTTTACAAATTGTTTTAAGATTTGTTGAACTATTGTTAAACTTTCAATTAATCAGCACATCACATGTTTTCTGAAATGTCGTGCAGTCAAATATAATCCTGATTTCATATTGCACATCTTGCAACTGTTGCAGATACACACATTGCAATGTTAATCATATGTTGTGCAGCTTTACTCCCATTAGTTTGGTATGACTTTTTCTTTCTCATATTGTTGGGAGATGTTTGAAAATGTTAGCAATACTTGAACAGGCTGTGGGATTAAGTGAAACGGTGTCAAAAGACCTTCATTTACAAATTATTACATTGTCACAGCACCTTCACCAGCCTAGACTGTAAACAAAACGGCAGGCTGGCTTCTGGAATTTGTATTCTCTTACCATTAGTTTCTTAAAGCCTGTTCCACTCTATCTTTTTGTTTTGGTGCAACCCGACATGATCATCTGCTGTTCTAGGCAATCAACTTCAGGATTCAATTTGTTGATTAGGTATAAAAATCTTTAGGTACTTTATGATCAGATCTGATTCCAATTCTAGGAGTCAAGATCTGATTACAGAATCGAATCCTAATCTACACTTTTTTTTATTCATCTGCTGTGTAAAGTTGATGAGTTTCTGTGGTTTTTGTTTATAGTTGGATTTGCTGTAGGATGAAATATCCTCCATCCTTAACAATGATTTGGTTTGATAAATGTTCTTTAATAGTTTCTGTTCTTAAAAGTTCTGTTCAGGATGAACTAAAGTGCTAAGTGAAATATGTAAACGTCAGATTATTAGAACAATTATAAAGAGCACTTAAATAATGCCGTAAGGGCACACTTTACCTCGACTCAAGGACATTTAACGATTTTCTTTCCCCCCCCCCCAATCCGGTGGTTAATTTTACGTCTATTTTTGTTAAAATTAAGTAAAGTATCCAGCATCTGTACCAGTCAGTCAGAGCTTATGTAACATGTTGTAATTTCGTGAGAGTGCATGCATACAGAAGTGTGAGACAAAAGTTGCAAACACGTGTCTATCTAGTCTGTCTTTCGTTTCTGTTGTTCTGGATTTGTTCGTTCGTGTGTCACTTTAAAGGCTGCCTGACTTTCCTCGTCAACAAACTGCAGAACTTCCACTCATTCAGTATTTTTCTTTATTGCACCAAATCGGGAGACGACTTAACATGAAACTCCCAGAGGATTTGAGAATGCATGAACCAGCCCAGCTGGCACTAACAATCCTGTTACAGGAAAATAGCACTGACGGACCAGCCCATTCTAAAGCTGCTGGTTATTAGCTGAGAAGAACATTGCATTACTGCTTAGATGTATATACATGATGACTGTTATCAGTATTATGAAATAAAAAAACACAGAAAATTCCCTGGCAAATTTCAATTACTGGGAAAATTGATCTCCCAAATGAACAAAAGTGTGAAGCGTTTAAGTAACTGACCATCTTGTAACAGCTTAGGTGAATGTGTGTCCACAGCTTAAAAAAGGCCAGCGTGGGCTATGAGGACATGTTTGAGGAAGTTCCAATCATCATCAAGAACTCTCACCTCGTCAACGTGCTGCTCTGGGAATTGGAGACCAAGACCACCGTATTGGAAAAGCATGAGCTGCTCAGTCTCTCCAGCAGGTTAGAGAGCGCATGCACACATGCACCACCATATAAAAACAAATTTACTTAATCCTTATTTAAAAGATAAATCTGAGGTGAGTTTCTGGCTTTGGCTTATTTTCAGTTTAATAAACAAACCTCATAGCCAGTAGAAGGTATGCAGCATTACGTGATATCGGTGAACTTCATTACTGAAAATTGAAGGCTAGTCAGACAGATGCATTCTGGGGCAATCAGTAGGAATTAATGGCACATGCAAAAACACCAGTAGGAGATGAATCTAATGAGAGGGATGTGCAGTAGACGTCTTGTAATAGCTTCATGTGTGCTGAGGACAATATCTTATTCTTAGAAGTCTATTAAAAATAAGCTGACGCTGGGCTTGTTGTGTTCGTTTATAAAAATGATTATAACAATCAGATTTTCTGACGCACAATATATTGGAAAAAAGCTTTCTGCCAGAGATTAACCTCTGTCTGAATATCTGTAAAACAATAAACAAAGGATAGCTCAGATTTTAGATTTTTTGCCAGCAATTAGTGGATAGGGCATCTGAGGCCAAAACTACTAAGGAAATCAGTGTTTTTAGGCAGATTTAACACAGTAGCGTTAAAAGTATCATCTAAAACTGCATTTTAATTTATATATATATATTGCTGCCTCTCTTAATTCAAAACTCATATTTTTGCCTTTTTAGCAAAGGTGTTATTAAAGAGACACACATGCCCGTCTGGTTTGCTATCCTGGTGAGGACTCTCCATAGGTGTAATAGTTGGTATACTGTACAAATTGTATTTTCTAACCCTAAGACCTAACCTTAACCTGTTGTTTTTTACTTATCCTGTTTGATAAGATTTTGTACCCATGGGAATCGCAATCTTATTCCCCATGTGTCTGTGTGTATTCAGGTTTAGGTCTTGTAGAAACCCGTACACACATGCATCCACACACAGACCGAGCCTACTACCCCCATCTAAATCTCTCTTTTTTTAAAGGTTTAATAATTTAATAACCCATTGCTATGTTTACTTCAAAAATATTTATTTATCATTGTTAATTTAAATCAGTATTTATTATTACATATTTAAACATACATTTTAATGTTTTGTTTTTAAATGTTATCTTAACAGCTGGTTTCATACATTCATTTGCCAGTTTCTCCAGATAACACTTGGTGACTGTTTTTTTTCTGTTGTATCATGACACATTTGATATAAAAAACAATTGATATTTCGTTTATTAATCTTCTTTACCCGCTTATTTCCTAACTCATGGACACTGGGGTCTGCTGGTGCCTATTTCAGTGCACTTGGGGCAAGAGGCAAGGCTACACCCTGGACAGGGTTTCAATTAATCTTTTGTTAGTAATTTTTTATTTATTTTTTAATTTAGTATTGTAAAACATTATTTATATGTATATATGTATTTTTTTATTATAATTTAATTATCTGCTTGTCATTTATTTACAAATCCCCTGCAATTCTCTTGTGAATGACCAGGGGTTGGCAAACAGCAGTTTGGGAAACCTTGAAACAGTGAAATTTATTTTCCAAAAAAAGGTAAATTTTTGACTTCTTTCAACCCAAAAAGTATACAAAATTTAGAATATAATAAAATAATAATATAGAAAATGCAACAAAAACTGTATACTATTAAAACACATAATAACTACTTTTATGACATACAGTAAATCCTAATTTATCTTCTGAGGTGTTTTTCAGAGGGTAATTCCATCGTTAATGCCTGTCTGTATATAGTTAATTATATTTTTAATTTTGAACATTTTAAACATTTTGTGAGCAAACTTATATATTTCTTCTTGCTTTAAATGACTGCATTTATTTTAAAGTAAGGGGCATCCGTGTGCTCACCCCTTTTTTGTTTCCATTTCCCTCTTTGTCTGTCTATAGCTTTGCGCCGTCTTTCCCTCTGTAATGACTGGAATAGTAGAGAAGCGTGCAGGCATGGCAGATTTATCAGCAGCTCTGCTCCAACTTTCTTTTTCTTCCATCTCTCTCCTCTCGCCACATCTGTTTAAGTTATCTCTTTGCAGTCTGCTGTTACCCTGGCAACCAATGCAAACAGTGGACCGCTGCAGCCCGGCTAGTACAATACCTCCCTGTCTTTGTCGTTCTACTCCACTCAATTCCACTGCCCCCCCCCCTTTCCCAGAAAAAAAAAATCCTCCCAGAGGGCTCACATCAAATCAGCTCTCTTCATCTGAGAGGCTAAATTGAATTCCTTTTTTTCCTGCATCGAGTGAAAGTTATGAGTTTTACAGTGTGGGAATGGAGGGTGGTGGTGGTGTGTGGATTGGTTGGTGCTGGGAGAATCTGTAAGTCGTGGCTGGTATTATTAAAAAAAAGAGAGAGAGAGAATGTGGTGCTCAGTATAACTTTAATTTTAAATGAGCCTGCCTGTCTGGAGGGGCCTTCCAGTCTCATTCTGTAGCCATTTTTCCTTTGTCTTTCTTTTCTTTTTTTCTTCAGTCTTCTCTAGTCTTTCTTTTTCAATTTTTCTTTTTTGTCTATAGGCTCATTGTCAATTTTTGTTTTTCTTATTTTTTAGTTTTGCTTTTCTTTTTCTCTCTTTCAGACTTTCATTGTTTCTTACTCTTGTTTTTGTTTCTTTCTCTTTTCCTTTCTTTTTTCTTCTTTTTTGTTCCTTTTTATTCTTTCCTTTGTTCTGCCTTTCTTTCAGTCTTTCTTTGCTTCATTTTCTTTTGGACTTTTTTCCCTATCTTGTTTTTTCTGTCATCCTTGTTATAGCCGAGCTACTTTTGGATGATGTGTAACGCACCTTATATAATCCGAACACACTTAGTTGTCACAATACACTGTGTTGAACGTGCCATTCTTTTTTCTTTTCCCATTTTACTGGAAACATGCACAACTTTATCTTTCTTATGGTAAATTTTGGGGCATAGTCTCTTGTGATAAAGGCATAGCCTCATTAGCCTTTACTTATGTGACATAAACTAACTTGGCTTGTACACAACTTAATTGTGTTATGGTTCAATAAATGTGAGCGCTTTGTCTGGCACCAACGCATCCTTTTATAAACCATTTATACTGTACATGATGTCCTCCTCACTCAGATGGTTTTGTCCCCAACCGAGGGCTTAAACATGCGATTTAGAGTTGAATCAAAACAGACCGAGTTTGGATGCTGCTGTTTGTCTGGCATCATCTGAATTTGGATATTTTGCCTTACGAAATTTGAAGATTTTTATGAATCGTATGTTTAATTTTTAATAGTAAGGTTTTAAAATTTTCAGCAGGTCGTGAGAAGCTGGTAAGAAGCTGGAGAGCCTGGCAAAAAAAAAATAAATTTGCCTTGGAATATTTGCTAGCAGTCTTTGTTCGCCACTCCATTCTACTGACGTATGTCTATATTATGGAGTAAGGCAGTTTTTGATGTGGGTTAGTACAACGATGCTGTACAGTCCGTGTAGAAATACAGGCTAATAGATACTGACAGGCTAACATTGTGCAATGTGTTAAGGAAAAATGTGAGGTGAAATGTGAACGCCAGGAGTACCACTTAGTTCTTCTGGGAAATAAACCAGAAAGGACTCGTTTTAATTTGCTCTCAGCGTGTGCCCAAACACTTTAATATTTGAACCAATCAAGATTTTAATTGTATGACTATTTAACTGGGCAGCAGAGTCACAACACTACATCATATTGTCTGTTGGCAAATTCTTAATATTAGTAATATTCCTTTTTTTATGTAATTTAAATGTAAAGTTGTTGGTTTATTTTTAGATTTTCAATAATGATTTAGATCTGAATTAGTTGTTCACTTCTAAGCTGTGTGTAAGTTTGTAATGCAGGCTTGTATTTTCTTGTCTTTTTATGACCTTTTATCTAAAGAAATACAAGATTTGTATAGCCTTAACGTCATGTGTTGCCAATTTAAAAAAAGGGAAAAAAATGAGATTACAGAATGAATCCTGCAAACATGCCGCAGGATGAGCCCAACCTTCCACCAGTCGAATGCTAAAATAAGTTTGTCTCACTGAGTCACCTTTTTCCCCCCTTTGGGACACCATGTTCCTTAGTCAGATCCAAATGCGTCACGAAAGGCTTCACTTACGGTAAGGACGACGGCGCCCTCCTTCTCCTTTCTTTTTTCTGAAGAATTCCCTCTTCCTTTTTCTTTCCAACCTTGTCATGGTTTCATTCACAATTAGAATTATGACGGTCATGACCATAACCGGCACTAGAGAACGTCCCATTCGAATATAAGCGCCATTTGCAGTGTGAGAATTTAGCGCGGTGTATATTTTGCAAGACTGCGCCGAGCGTGCTTGTGTATGCCCACACAAATATACGTCTCTAATTTTTTTAAATGTGTATGTATTGCAGGAGGTGTGGGTGTGTGTAATTCAACTTGTGAGTGTGTGTGTGTGAGAGAGAGAGAGAGATTCTGAGCTCATTGGAGGCTAAATAATGAGGTGCATGGGAAAAGATGGAGGTCATATTGGGATCCTTGCCCTCATTCATCAGAGCTGGCACACCACGACAGAAAGCCTCTTCAGAAACATTAAAATCTCCTTCCAGGGCCACACACGCACACTTGCACACACCAACACACACTTGCTTACTGTTTTTGCCAAACCTGCAGAGCCAGCAAACTGTAATTTGACGGGTAGGGGTAGTTAAATGGAAAAATGTCTGTTGTTTTTTTTGTGCTCTAGTATCCAAGTTTACATGCTTTTTTACAGGAGAAAACTTCCCTTCCCCCCCCACACATTTTTTTTTAACAGTTTCTTAATTTTCCAATTTCAAATAACACTGTAAAACCAAATTTCAGGCAGATGGTTTGTTCACTGTTTTATCTTTTTTCTTTCAACACTGCATCTCCTGCCTTACTTTCAAAGGTTAAAATAGTTTGAGATGGTGTGGGTTTTTGGTGGTGTTGGAATGGGGGTCAAAGGATTACTGTATTCAAAATGCACCTTCAGTCCAATATCAATATTAGATTAGAAATGGGACAAATAAATTGCCATGGTGGCCTTTTAGTTGCCATGGTTTTGCTTACTTTGGTTTAGATTGTAGTCTTTCTATCCTGTATTGATCCCAGCCATTTAGTCATCCACATGATCCAGGGAAATCGAGGTATTAACATTTACAGCTGTCCTATATCCTATATTTATTTATTTCTGTTAGTTTAGTTAGGGTTTAAGGTCCTAAGGTTCTTCAGGGCACAGCAGTGGCAGATTGTTAAATGCCTTATTTTCTGATTAGTCCTTCTATCACCCAAATTGCTCCATCATGAAAGTCCATGTAATCAAGGTGTGTTCGGAGTAATGTGGATGAACTCAATCCCACTGAACGTTACATTTACAGCATCTGGCAGATGCCTTATCAATAGCGACTTCGATTAATTTAATTGTTTCTTCAAAACTGAGCAATTAGTGGTTAAGGTCCTTGGTTAGGGGCCCAGTCATAGCAGCTTGTGCTGGGAGTGAAACCTGGTCTTCCTGTAAGCAGTCCAACACTGTAACCACTTATTTGGAATGAAATAGAAAATGACTTTTAGATCTCTAAATCCATCAACAGTCTCTAACTTCCTGACTACTATTGTTGAGTAGATCACAACATTATTCCAAAATCTGGTGGAAAGCCTTTCCAGCAGTGTGGAGGTTATTAAAAGAGACTAAATATGAAATAGGGCAGCGTGGGTGGAAGGGCTTAGGGCCTAGCACTGCTGATTGCCATGCAATGGCTTTATGTTTGGAATATGTTCTCTCTGTGCTTGAGTGGGTTTTCTCCAGGTTCTCAGAATTCTACTCACAGTCCGAAAACATGTACATTAGTTAATTGGTGATTCCAAATTGCCCAGTGTGTGTGTCTGTCTGGCCCTCAATGAACTGGCAACCCGTTCAGGGTATACGATGTTCTTAAAACACACAGATTGGATAGACGGATGGGCCAGTGATTTAGTCAATATGTAGTATGTAGACACATTTTGCCGTAAGGTTCCAATGTGACATATTGTCTTCAACACCTCTTTCCTAAAACAACATTAGTTAATATAACTTGCTTGTGTTAATACCGTAGAAAGCACTTAATGCATCAGCAGCCTTTAAAAGGTGTGTGAGAAATTGGTTACAGCTTGCCGTTACCTGCTGCTTGTGCCTCATTTGTCTTCTGAACACATTTTAAGAATTTTTTTGGAAGATTAATGGAACTTGCTAATGTAACTAATTGGCTGCTAATGTAGATTAATGTTAGACCAGAACTAAAATGGCTGGGCATGGGGTTTGAAAGGAACTTAAACATATCCTCTTATCCTGTTGTTGAATTGGACTGTGGACATTAGACACATGGAACTGGATACTGCTTGAAATGCGCAGCTTTCTCTGTAAGGTTTTCCGGATGTGATGAATCATTTCTTTATTTTCTAATTAAACTTCCCACCCCTCAATGTAATATTTTCTGCCGAGCAGTTGTTTATAAGCCCTGATGTTGGAATTCATACTCTCTGGTTAATTCTGATGTGCTTTGAAGGTCCGGAATTCCCAATATTAACAACTGAAATATACATCTAACTGTTTTCTCGCTGACTTGCATCAAACATGAAACAATTTTCAAAAAATAAAATGTTTTGTGGTTTTAATTTTATTCTACTACTAACCCCCAAAATCAAATTATGGCCTAATTCTAGAGTTTGCCGAGAACATTTGGAAGCTTGCTCGCTTCATGATCTTCAGTGTCATCACAGAACAGTTTTGTGGCTTTTGGCTGGAGTTGCACATCTGTCTTCCAACCTAGCAAAATATTTGATTACCTCACTGGATTTACTTAATGAGGAGGGAGGACCAGTGACAAGGAAATAGATCACACATCACCACACAACAGCAAGTATCAATTACGACAAATCGCATTTGGCGTATGATATTTAATGCAGACAGAATTGTTCGGCTTTCCGAAAGTGAGGGCTACAAATTGTGCTTGTAAAAATGGTATTGATTTGAAAGTTCCCTGGGTTTTTGGAGTTTTTGATATTAACTTTGACTAAATCCTGCTTTATTTCTTTTAGGGTTTTGGAGCCAAAATCAGATTAATGGAGTTAAAGGTCAGGGGAATTGAAGTTGGATGTAGCCCAACAGGCAGTGTACTGGTACAGGTACAGATGACAAATAAATTGCCATGGGGGGCTTTTAGTTGCCATGGTTTTGCTTCCTCTGGTTCAAATTGAAGTCTCTGTTCAGATTGATTTCTGTGTGATCAACTTTTTTCTACAATACAACTTTTCAAATGTACTATCCTGTATTGATCCCACCCCTTTAGGCACCGGCTTTTGGCTGTCCTATATCCTATATTCATTCATTTGATTTATTTTTAACCAACTGGGCAGTTATGGTTTAAGGTCCTAAGGTTCTTCAGGGCACAGCAGAGGCAGATTGTTGAACTCCTTATCTTCTGATTAGCCCTTCTTATCAGTGACCAGAGATTAACTCATTAAACACGTATTGGTAATAAATTAAAATACCAGCTGGGGAAACATCTCAAACATATGAATAGCTTTCTCCAGGACACCTCTGGAGACTTGTAGTATTTATGGCAAGACACACCAACTTTGTTCTGGCAGCTTAGTGTGGCCCTAACACCTTTCTAAAACATGGTGTGTGTTTTTTCCCTTTTAACTGTGGGCTAAAAATATGCACATCTGTCTGACTAAGGTAGACATCCAAGTTTTAGGGTTTTTTTTCCTTTCCGAAAATTAAGTGATTTTCATGACTGTTCAAAAGTGAGTCTGCAGTAAATATTTGTCGTTGTCTGCGAGATCCAGACTGAATGAATGAAGTCAATGTGTTCTGCTTTTCCTCCTGTTCCAGCTCTCATCTCGAGAAAAGCCTGCAGATGCTGATGGACCGAGTGGACGACATGTGCCAAGATATCAGCAAGTACAACAACTATAGCCGCAGCCTGAGCAAACAGCAGCAGCAGAAACATCAGGTAGCGCATTTATCTTTTTTATTCTCAAAGCTTTCCACAACCTGGCCGTTGCCTTCGTTAGACACAATTACAAATGTTTAGTCTTGCAGAGAATAGAGCATGGCTTTTTTTAATGCTGGAATTGTCAAGCTGTTTCCATTTAGAGAAATAAGTAACGAATTACAGCTGTTTTACAACGGAACAGAAATGTTTTTAAAGGCTGGCCATTTTACTAGATACATTTGTGTTTTTTTTTTATTTTTTATTTTTCCCCCCTCCCGCCTCTTCCTCTAAACCCCCCAATCTCCCCTCCACCACATACCACCACTCTCCTATTATTCCCAGTTAAGCCCTAAAAGTGCTGACATACTTGTTTGGTGTTCAGCCAGTTTGCATGAGTCTGTTGTATTAAAAAGCCCACAATCATGTATTCAGTATAAACCACTTCATGAAAATTCATTCAGCTCGGTATGTTGTGTTTGGCCATGTTCCTGATGAAATGTCTGCTCATAAAGTGCCCTTAGAATTTTAACAGAAACCATGGAAAATCATTCATCTGAAGATCTCTCACCTTTTTGTACTGTGAATAGATCCTAAAATCAATTATTAAATCTGAATAAGGTTTTCAGTAGCTGCTGTCATGCATATCCACCCAACCACCTGTTGCTTGATCCATCATAGTTTTCTTAACTTCCCCTTTTCTAGAGTTGGAATGGCACACTGCCCTTCAGCTCTTAGATCTTTCACGGCCATCTGCTGAAGGAATTTTCTTAAGGCACATACTGTTGTCCACCTGACGTACAATGCATTACTTTAGGCGCTGCCACAATGAGCCCTTTTAGCTGCAGGCTCCTCCAGGTGCAGCTCCGCATCGCAGATGATTTACACCAGTTTTCCACCAGGACTGGTGCTAAAGCCCGGTAAAGAACCTGGCTGTACTTTTCCGCACCAAAAATCTTGGGCTGGTTTTCACATCCTTCTCAAACGGCCCTGAAACAATACTGGTTTTGAAACATGACAAGCTGTAAGGATAGCAAGTGAAGCTTTAACTACAGCTTTAAAAGCTATGAATTGAAGGTGGAAATCATGTTAATTAATTAAATATGGAAGTACAGCAGTGGTTACAAAAGACAAAGCACTCAGCTAACTGAGTATTAGTAGCACAAGAAAAAAAGGCCACTCTTATTCAATCATTGACTTTAATTTCAGTACCAGCCTGGCAATTAAAAAAGTAAGAGATTGGTGCAGTGAGATGTCTAACTTTTCAGCAGAGTTAAGTTTACAGCATTTCCTTTTCCTGTCCATTGTTTTGCTTTATAGAGAAAGACACAAATCTTTCCAAATTGGCTCTGAGAAATGAACAGCACTCAAAGGAAATCAATTGAGTTTGCCATGTGTATCAAGTTCAAGTGATAAAGCCAGCACAGCTTTCATGCCCTGTCTTTGTTACTGATTAGGACAAGCGTAGGCATCTTTTATATGCAATCGACATAGACACCAATGTGCACTGTATATAGTGTAGACAAATTCAAAGTGCTTATAAGTAAGTAATCACCAATTGAATACCACGGCATGTGCATTTGTGTCTAGAATTGATCTACTTTAGATCTGATGCCTGGAGCTTTAAGGGTGGGTCGAGCTGTTGTGATTCTCTTATAAAAAAAACAAAAAAAACCAAACCTGAACACACAGGCATTAAAGGCTAAACCCCTGGAACCAAAAGAGTTTACACCCCTAAGAGGAAATGTCCAAATCGGGTCAAATTGTCAATATTTTGTATGGCAACCATTATTTTCAAGCACTGCCTTAACCCTCTTTTACATGGAGTTTACCAGAGATTCACAGGTTGCCAATCAAATCCTCTTTCCTCTATGAAGACGGTGGATGTTGGATATCTTGCTCTCCTCCACTTTCCGTTTGAGGATATCCCACAGATGCTTAATGGGGTTTAGAACTGAAGACATGCTTGTCAGTTAATCACCTTCATCAACAGTTTTTTTAGCAAGGCAGCGGTCATTTTGGAGGTGTATTTGGGATCATTTTCATGTTGGAATACTGCCCTTGTGGCCCAGTCTTTGAAGGGAGGAAATCATGCTCTGCTTTATTACAGTACATTTTAGCATTTATGAGCATGTGCACTTAACTTCTTTGGTTAACCAGTCCTGTTCCGATCTCTGTTAAATCTCTGCATTGTCTTGGAAAAAAATTTTTTTAGGTCCTCAGAGTTCTTTGCCATAAAATGCCATACTTAACTTCCATTGCCCAGTATTAGTGTGTTGTTTTTTTAACAGCAAAACAGTTTTGTTACAGCAAATTGTATATTCACTACTTTACATTGTAGCAGAGTTTAATTTCTCCAGTGTTTTTTTTTTTACATAGATATATTTAAAAGACTTGAGACTTACATACGATATATTTAAGAGATGACCGCATGTAGATTGAAATTCTATGGCGACCATGTAAATCTCACTGGCAATATAAGGGGAAATGCCACAAACCTTTACAGTCACTCACAAACCAAACACAATTTGTATCAGCTGTGCTGAGCAGAAAAATATTTAAGCACAAGGGAATGGATTTAAAGAAGCAAATGTTGTTTATATAATTCTATATCATAGAATATTGCATCATTTAGCATGCTATGGCATATCACATTTTTCCTAAATATCATGCAGCCCTAATTTTAAACTAGAATTAACTTGCAGTACATTAAAATATTCTTTTTTTTTTTTAATTTTTTAATTTCAGTGTTTAAATCTGTGATTAGGTACATAGTCTATGTAAAT
>JAOTQW010000022.1:8131656-8143154 GCA_026260075.1 Sisor rabdophorus
GTCTTGAGGCAGACCTACCTTGGGATTTAGGGGAAGGTGGGACAAGTCGGGCGGTACTGGTGGATCTGTCTGTCTGACAAACAACCACACGAACTCCTCACACTCACCTTTATGGGCAACATAGAATTGCCAGACAACCTAATGCACTATTTTTAGATTGTGGGAGAAAACGTAAGTACCCTGGAGGAAATCCACACAAGCACAGGGAGAACATGCAAACTCTGCACAGAAAGACCTAGGAATCAAACCCATGACTGTACTGTAAGGCAACTGTGCTAACAATACACCACCCAATCATTAACTTAAGCTGTCTAAGTGTATTATGTATTTATATACTCTGTGGAAGGTGGAGGACATTCAAAATGTACATTGAAGCAGTCATGACAGTCTTACTAGAAGAGTGGAACAAAATCCAATAGCAAAATGGGAAAAATCTGCACTGAGATATTTGATGTGTTTGTGATGCTGAAGGGACCACAACCTTTTGGTAATTTAGTGTATGTAAGTTTATACCTTTGTTTACTTTGACAGGATACGTCATCAGCCTGTTCATATACAGCAGAAACAAAGGCTGGACCAAAAAGAGTAAATAAATAGGAAAAATAAATGTGTGATTTAAGAAGATACAGACTAGAAACCAGACCAATTATATGCCAGTGCAATAAAATAATTACACTTGTTAAGATTTCCTGAAATAAGAACTTATTTGGGCTTCAGTACAATAAACATTCTAACTTATTCCAAGCCCTGTATTTAGTCAAATTAACTTAACACTAGCTTGGTAATCATGTTTTAAATAGTTTGCTTTTCCGAATTTGTGTGAAAAGACTTATATCCATAGTTACTAAACCAAAGAATTCCTCCTAACTTAGAAACTGGCATCTTATATTTTATACATTGGGTCAAAACACTGAGTCTTCTCAAGCAGAGGTCATCCAAAATGAACGGCAGGTAAAATCTAGGTACCTGCATTGGGTTCTGTATCAAAGCAGCCCTCAAACTTTATTGCTTCACGATTTATTATTATTAAATATTTTCATGACCCGTCCTTTAGGATGCGGCAGACAAGCACAACAAACTGAGTGATACAACCTGTAAAAGTGTAGTATTTACTAAATATAATAATAATAAATCCATTGTGTACCCATATACAACTTTATTAGTAGCATCCTCGTAGCATTGCGCAAACAACACAACTCGAGTACCATCCTCTCTGCCCCATAACGATCTCTAGTAACTATGGTAACATTTAACCATGTCTTGTAAATAATATACACCACAAAAAACAAATATAAAAAATACAACTCACTATTCAACACTTAATTTGCAGGACCCCTGAGCTCGTTTCTATGCAATGTCAACGTATCACATGATTGAGACAATAGGTTTTTTTTCATGCATCAAGAGTAAGTCATAGATGGATGTAAAGGAAAGCATTCACCATTTTTCGAAATAAAACATCTTTAGACTCATAATAAATAAAACGGATATACGTTAAGTTATTTATTCTTTCTGTGTGGCCCGGTACCAAATGACCCACAGACCGGTATTGGTACACGGCCCTGGGATAGGAGACTGCTGCTATATTAGATGTCACAAAGATGGAGTACATTAGAGCAATATAGATTTTATGAGAGCTCGATGGCATACAACATGCAGTGTTGTCTTTTCTCAACAAATATGTCATAGAAAAGTCCATGCTAATCACAAGTGAATTGGGGAAAGTGCCTTTGTATAGACTTGTAAAAAATATTGACATTGTAGACAGGTCATTACTTGTTTTGAATACCAGCTGTATGAGATTCTGATTTTTTAATAGAGATCTGTTGGCATATGAAATTGTTATACCCTATCTTGCCCAGAGCTTATAGATGCAGAAAAGCTCTTTGATCCTCCATCATAGAGTCCATTCAATTTTTATTGTGCAAGTAATGACAATATATAACCTTGAAGATGTCATTGCACCTAAAACTGAAAATCATAACCGTACTGGATAAGGTGTTGACTCTGCAGAGTCTTATAACATGTTAATAAGTTGTATATAAATGTGTTTGGTAATTACAGCAAAAATAAGAATACATTGCTAAGACAATTTATTCTTCAATTATGAAACTCTGTCTTTTGTTATGTGGATCTTTTGTTGTTTTGCATAGCACCGTGAGGTCCTAGAGAAACCAATGTGTACTGCATCAGCAATATATGATTTAAATGACAATAAAGCTTCTTAAACTTGAAGTGATTACTGAATGTTTTAATAGGCAAACCTATTAAAATTATTACAGCTATAAACAAGATTTAAAAAATAAAGCAGGCCTCAAAGAATCTCCTATTCTAGTTAGGCTCAATGTGAAAAAAGTTAAACAATCATAATAATATTGCACAATCTGCAGTTGTGTATTATTTTATTTTTATAACAGATCAAGGATGTTTTGTAGCTAGAAATTAGATTGTAACTCTTAAGTTAACTACAGGAGTATAAGAGTCTGAAAGATTCTTGCAATGGTTGCGGTATTTCTTTCGGACAGAATTAGTTTACGGGTGTTTATTTAATATTTTGGGTTTTAGTACCGTTATTAATTGAACTGTAAAATGTTTTCACCACTGATTTAAACATGATGTAGAAATGTTCTCTTTGGTTGTTTAGACTGTGCATGGTCATGCATTTAGGAGGCGTGTCTTTAAACAGCTAGACTCCAACTGCACAATTGACCCTTTGTTGTTTTTCTACATTTTAAGCTTTCAAAATATTCTGCCTTAAAAAAATTATTTTATCATTTCTTTCTACCCCGACTGTAGACAATTTTGATGATACCTTGTCAGCATCTACTGTAAATAACGTTCTTTGCACAGTCTGTTTTAGCTGCAAGGGAGAAACTTGGCCGGATGCTTGGAAAGGCCAGATTGTGGTGGGCATTTGGAACAATGTAAGAGCTGTGTTCCAGAGGCAGGCTATGGGTACAAAAAGGCCAACCTTATTGTAACTTTTCATTATGATGCGATAATTAGACAGCGGCTCAGGACTGTGAGATGGAAAAATGATCTCAACCCTCATCCCCCCTGCTGTTGCCCACAGCATAAAACAGGCACTGCAAATGATGGAATTACAGACATCTGTGGGTTGCAGCCTGTTATCCTCACAAAGATATTTTAATAGAATTTCATTAAAAGATTTTGTAAATTTTTTACATTTCTTCTGAGGAAGTTAAGCAAATTTAAATTAAGCAAAAAAAAGGCCAAGATTGATCCTGTATAGTTTTAGATACAATTAAAATTAAGAACTTTTGGCTTGTCAACCTTGTAGCCGTTGGTTTTTATTGACTTTAGCATACAAAACCAAAGGCCCTTTTTAATTACTTACAAACTCTGATGTATACATGCTTGAAGTTTTCTACCAGCAGTTATAAAGGCTTTCCACACTGACTGATCACTGCTAGTATGGCAGTGTTACAGAAACCACAAAAAAGCTTCTCGAATTTTAGTCGGCATTTTGAAACGAGACAGGAATGGAAAGCTTTTTATATAGCATGTTTGTTTATAATCATCTCTTTTGGCCTGGCTGGACTGCCTCGATCATACTGCCTCTTTGTTCTGGCTTTGTGGCCATAAGGATTTGTGAATGAACAGCATATCTATAAAGCCGGACAACCCAATGACCATTTGTGCTAGTGTGTGGCACTTCTTATTTTATATTTCCTAATTTGATATGGATTCCTGGTAAGCTTTTGTATCAGTTACGTTTCTGTTCAGAAGTGATGACTTTTTGCATTTGGAATATGGCTTAAGTGAATGGAAATAGCTTATGGGGTGTAAAAGACGCTTTATCAAATCTACCTGCACCTGAGCATATACACACACGAAAGAAAGGCGTTTACTTGCAATAACTATAACAAATGGTGGGTTGAATTGAAAACAGATCAAATTTGTAGGTTCCAAAAAAGTTGCTTTAAATATTTAGCTTAAATCTGTTTTGCCATTAAAAAAAATGTAATAGAAGTCATGTGGAGAAAAACAGCTCAATGACATCATGACTTGGAACACTTGAACCTTTGACACAGAGAATAACAGATACAATGTAATTGTTTAAGAAGTAGCATTTACACACAGACACAGACACACACGTGCAGGTCCTAGCCAGGCCAGACGAGAGCAATTTACTCCATCTGTGAGCTACTTTTCAGCCTGGTCTGTCACGGCTGTGTGGAGAACAGCAGCAGAGGACCATCAACCTCTGTATTCCTCATGTCAACTTTCTGGTGTTAACCGTTCGTTCTTTCTCATTATTTTCTCTCTCTCTCTCTCTCTCTCTCTCTCTCTTTCTTTCTTTTGCTCTCTGTTTTCCTTACACCCCACTTATGTTCTTCTATATCTTTTAGCGCATGTGTAAGCCAGACATGGCTCAGTCTGTGTGGTGCAGGGAAAACGCTTGATGTTATGTAGTAATTAAAATTTTTACTATAAATATTGGTTACCCCCCACCACTACCACCAACACAGTTTTATACTGTCTATTTTTACATATGCAAGAGGCAAACGCAAAGTCTCTTTTTCTACAATTTATTTCCCTGTCACTCTTGCTCTAATCTTCCTTTCAGTTCTCACCTTAATCTGTCTATCTCTCTTTCTCTTTTTCTCTCACTCTTCTTTCCTTTTTCCTACCTTCATCTGGCTGTCTCCCTTTTTATTTTATTTTATTTATATTCCTCCTTTCCTCTCATCAATAAATCTGCTGAAAAAAACTCAGATAAAAGAATTAAATAAATCTAAAATAGATTTAAAAAGAAAAAACTGTTTACAGGAAGAGATCGAGATTCCAGCCACCTTTGTGTTTTACATTGCGCCAGTTCCCTAAACACAGTTTTAAAAATAAAATGTATCATTTATTTAAAAAAAACTTGGAAAACATTACACACCCTGCCTTTGATTGGATTAATATGTATTTTTACTGACAGTATAGGGGAGGTAGTTGGAATAATGAATGAATGTAAATATGTTTTTGTGGGAATGTGTGTGTGGGAGAGGGAGACACTGTTTGGTGCATTGCATATGTTATTTTTAAAAACATGTTCATGCTCATTAGCACATAATAAATTAGTGAAGTTATACAGAGATTCACTGGCACTTCCTGGTTTCTGGGCTAATGTACTGTATGCTAATTTTCAAAAAAAAAAAGTTAATTTTTTTTCAGGGAAAATAACATGAGCACTTAAAAGTTACTTGTTAATTATTTGTATTTATCTTGTACAGTTACATTAATTTATTTTATATACCGCTTATTTCCTAACTCTGGGTCATAAGGGTCTGCTAGGGCACATGGGGCAAGAGGCAGGGGTACACTTTGGACACGTCACTGGTCTATTGCAGGGCCACACATAGACGAACAACCATATGCACTTACATTTAATCAACCTAATGTACATTTTTTTGGACTGTGGAAGGAAACCGGAGTACCCGGAGCATGGGGAGAACCTGCAGCCTATACAGAAAGACCCCTTGACCAAACAGTACAGTACCATAAGGGTCTTTTATTATTGTTCTTATTGCTGGCTGTTCAGTGTTGGTCATATGTTGTATTTTCTCTCTCTCTCTTTCTGTCTTTCTCTTTATACAGTCATTTCATCTGCTGTTCCTGTTTTTGTTTCTTTCTTACCAAGAGTTGTGTGTTAGGTTGCTTTCTGTACACTTGCCCCCCACTCCCAACCCACCTTATCCCCACCAGGACTAATGACCCAAATTGCACTGTCCACCACAGACGAATCAGCTTTTCTTCCCGCCCTGGTTAAGAAAGGAAAAACAACAGAGTGCCAGATTCACTCTGGAAAATCTGAGTGCTGCCAAAACTGCACAGTCCTTCAACATACAGGAGCACCTTTGTGAGGGTTCTTTTTTTATTACAAAATGTGCACCTGGATGGAAAGAATGTGAAAGATGAAGGAGACATACAAGTGCACAACGTTGGTGCAGTCATAAGGGCGTGTGTTCTGCCAGGTCAGATTATTTCCTCCCTCACAGGGGCTACGTTGAGAAATTACAAAATGATTGTTGCCTATAATCTTTTTAAAGCCTGTGAAAGTTTTATAGACGTCTCTTCATCATTCCTTCTGTCAGTTTGGAAAGTAACCATTAAAATAATGCTAATGTTACCCCAGTAAACATGCCGTTACTGTTTTATCACACTGTTTGACATGGTTAGACATCTTTAAGCTAATCTGTCACTAAACATTTATAGGAGGAGTCTGTTAGCCACCAGAAATACGAGAGTGGAGCTTAATGGTGAAACAGAATCAGCATAAATGCCTCAGGTAATTTCCTTTTGGGTCTCACTGAGGCAGTATGTTACAGTATGTTTTTTGGCCAACAAATGTGGTTCTCATTATTGAATAAAAAACAAACAGAAAAAAAAAACTATATGTCAAAACAGGCAGAATTTCACTGGTTCAAATAAAAGCTTTGACACAAAGAATCGAGAACAGCTTCACTGCAGCTTTTTTGTGAATATTAGGCTTATTATTCTTTTAAAAAAGATCTAAATAAATATACCTACGATAGCCTTAACAGCCACAGATAAAGAATGCCTTTAATACACTTAGTGTATGGTATGTCTTAGCTTTTCGTTATGTTTGGAAGGCTTTAAAATTTCTTTTATTCATTCATTTATTCATCTTCTATACCCGCTTATTCCCTAATTCGGGGTCATAGGGGTCTGCTGGAGCCTATCTCAGAGCACATAGGGCGAGAGCCCATCGCAGGTCCAACACACACTCACTAGTATGGGTATGAATCGCCAATCATGTTTTAAAACTGTGATAGAAAAACGGAGTACCCGAGGAAAACCCACAAAAGTGCAGGGAGAACATGCAAATTCCACACAAAAAGACCCAGGAAACGAACGCACAACCTTCTTGAACATGCTAACCACTACGCCACTGTGCAGCCAGGCTTTGATATTTGCTGTTAAATCTACTCGTAGCCACGGTACATATATGACACAGGCCAAACAACATTTGGAAATGTTTATACTGCTTTTTTTCTTTCAAAATGTCATCTGCTCAAAATCATTTTTACTTTTTTTCTTCCAAGTGACTCTGTGCCAACATGGGGCATCTATAAAGCAAGACATCTTTGGCTGGAGTTAAATAAACACTGCTGTGTGAATTGTTTTTTGGGACCATATCCTGTCAACACAATCTGAGAAATATCTAAAATACATCGCACAAGTCGAAAATATTATCTTCTCCATTATTTAATAGAAGATAGCTGGTTGAAAGCTGTTTCCTATTTTTTTCATATATGTAAATATTTAAATTTTATTGAGGTTTTTAATATTTTTTTTCATTTAAATAGCAACAGGCTTTTTAAAATAGTTTTTCTCTGAAATTTTAGCCAACTTCTAAATAATGTATAAATAAAGTGTGTTTTCATCTTCTCGGTGTATTTAGTTACCTCAAACTAGAAGTAAATAATAATGCAGCACACTGAATCCATAGAATCTCACATCATATCTCATAGCTGATCTAAAGTGGACACTCAGTCACAGCCTGCAGCCGGACCCCAGGAGACCCTCTGCTTTTACTAAGCTTGTTAACATATGGCTTGTTACTGCTCAGCGGCTCACAGTCTCAACAGAGCTTACAGGAGACCCACTGCGCAGGTTTTCACTTCTACAACTCATTACATACCTCTCTCTTTTTCTCTCTCTCGCACTCCTTCTCTCCCTCTCTCAAGCACATTTCCTGTCTTTCTCTCTTTTTCCCTAATCTCTCTCTCTCTCTCCGTTTTTACTAAACTTGATTTAACTATCAAATTTCAAAATCAATTCACAATTGTTTCTTTCCTTCTCAGTATTTACACTTTAACTCTGCCCTTACACAACACCTCATTATTAAAAAGGTGAAAAAAAGTACTACAAGGAAATAATTGGTTGCTCAACAAATAAACAAAGCCACAAAGCCTGTAAACTAAATTGACTGCAGTAAATAGCATTTTGCTTTTCCGCTTCTTGTGATAAAGTATATGGATTTGCAATTTCCACGGCCACAGACAAGCCCAATAAACTTTGTAATAAACTGTGCAGGTTAAAGGAAGGGTTATTTTCACCTAGCTGGCAATAACTATAAATATCAGGACTAACTAGCTGAGTCTAGTCAAGGAAAGGAGAATTTTTTTAACGTAATGAGCTCTAAATAATGAGAAGTTTCTGTGGCCGATGATGTGACTTAGTTTAGGTTTATGACTGTATTTTAAATGTTAATTTTGCTTAACTATATTGCTTATCGATAGAAGCATATGGAAAACATAAATTATTTGGATAACTTTAAGCTACGATGTCTTTTTTGAAAGTACGAGAAATTGCAACTTCTATTTTAGTAATGACAAAGCCTGTTGTGAGACATTTCATTTACAATTGAGAGACAATTCTGGCATCTAAAAGATGCCCTTATTAAAAACCTTCCAACTCAGCGGTTAAGAGAATAATAGCCAGCAGAGGCAGCTTAGCCATTCTGGGATTGGAACCCACAATCCTCCGATCGAACTTTCTAACAGCAAACTTACCAATCAGCCAGATATGTAGATAGATAGATATGTGTAAAAATACCAATACAATACAGATCATTATCGCAATGTTTTTTTTCACAATGCGTCAATATTATAACATTGACTATGGATATATATTAAAATTACGTTTTACGACGGATCTTTTGCACTAATATTTATTTAGAATTCTCAGTATATGTCAAGTGGCCCTGATGTTCTGGTGACCTGCCCAGGGTGTACCCCCTCCTGCTTTTCACCCTTTAGAGAGCTGGGAAATGACCTCTGTGGCCACAAATTAGAAAATAAGCGGGTATAGAAGATCAATGAATAAATAAATGAATGAATGAATGTTTTATATTTTTGCAATTATGTTTTGTAATACAATATATTGTGATAAATTATATTGTGGTGCCCATCATATGGTAAGGGCCTTTGCCAATACACAGACCTAGTTTTATACTAACATGGACTTCCCAACACAGGGAATGAAAGGCATCAATGTTTTTGTTGCTTATAATGAAGAATGCGATGTCCAGAATTTAATCAGCAGCAGTTTTTTTTATGTCCAGTCTTTGAGTGAGGAAGACATTTTGATTGGAAAACTTTACAGAAACAGAAATAAGAAATAGTGGGAACAGAAATGGGTCAAAGAGATTTGGGTGGCCAGGCATGTTGGAATGCCTCTGGCCTCTGGACATTTCCTGCAGAGGTCAGCGGCAGTGTTTTGTCCTGTGTTACTGCTCTATGATGCTGTTTTATGACAGTAGTTCTGCTGATAAGAATGGACTAAGCTGACAGGACTCGCCCGGAACGTAGCTACTAAGAAAACACATGAATGCTGCGGCTCCTTCACTTCAAACCTGCACGCCAGGCTGCAATAAATAATGCACACACCGTCTGTCAGGAACAGTTTTTCATGTTCCAGTGACATGTTCACTGAATTGTACTTGGTCTGTTTCTCATTATTATTTCACTTTTTTTTCAGTAATCCTTAACATCTGGATGCATAAAAATGGTAACATTCTACAGTCAGTAATGTCATTATAGAACCATGATAACTATAGGCTCTTGTGTGATTTCAGCTATATAATACATAATTGTGATAATAATAGAAAGAATGGAAGCTTTATTATAGTGTATATAACTACCTAAACATTATATAAACATCTCTCTATAAAATTCTAAAAAGTACTACTGGTAAAATGGTTTTATTATTTTGGAAATCTTCACACAATTTCTGCTTAATCATTATTTCATTTTTATTGTTTGTGATGGTAGCAGAGGAGTAGTTATTTGTAATACTGTTTAATTATATCACCATGACTGTAAATAATGTTCCTTTTCAGTATACTAAATGGGTAAATGTGCAACCAGCAAAATCAGTTTAACATACAGCTTTATTATGTGTTTACTGATTAACTGTAGTGGGACATTTTAGAGGGGAATTTAATAGACTTAAATTAACTGATTTGAATTGGTGAGGAGGTGGCTAATTTAACAATACTGATTATGTAACAAAAAAAAACACATGGCCTTGTAAGAACTGGACAATTTTTAATAAGGTTAAGAATTGTACATTATGAATCCATCAGAGGTTGGCGTGGTGGCGGTTTGATTCCCAACCAAGGGGTCAGTCTTTGCGGAATTTGCATGTTCTTTTAGTGCTAGCCTTGGTTTACTCCAGGTACTCCTGTTTTATTTTCACAGTCCAAAACATGTACATTACATGTGATTGGGGACTCTAAATTGCCCATGGGCGTGAGTGTGTGTCTATGGATGTTGTCCATTTGTGTGGCCCTGCGATGGAGTGGAGACATGTCCAGGTTGTATGCCTGCCTTTCATCCTATGTGCTTTGGAATAGGCTTCAGCAGACCCCCATAAACCCGCAAAATAAGCGGGTATAGAAGACAAATTAATGAATGAATCCATCATAATCTTGTGGAATTAAAGTGGATTTGCCAAAAGCAGTGGGAAAACACTGAACTTAGAATACCGCACAAAGTACTTTACCTCCTTCTGTAGAGATCTTAAGATGTAGCTGCCAACAGCAGCTTTGTAATGAAAATTATTATTGCTCATCCAGAATTTTTGTTTTCTAAAAGATATCTTTTTAATGCATTCATATAAATTTCTTTTAATTTGTTTCAAAGACATTGTTTCTGTGTAAATTTAACTATACTTACACTTGGAGTGTTTTTAAAAAAATACAAAAATGTCTTAATGCTTATTTTGTACACTTTAATACAAATGTGCTAACAATAATGATTAAAGATGATATAGTAATATTTTTTGTAATTTAAACATAGCTTATTGGTAACCACAACTGTTTTTCTTGTCGCCACAAGGAAATACCCCTGTAATAGCTTTTTGTGATTTATTACAGGGCATTGACATGTGTGTGGATAAGCATAGCATAGCAGTATTAGTATTAACATAATAATTCATAAATTCTAGTAATTGTGTTAATACATGATACCTACTTATACATGACAATATATATTCGGTCTCCTTAATTCATATCGTTGTATCTTTGAGTCTCTGTAAACGGCCCAGGCTGTGGGGATGATTTTATTAATACACCAAATCTGGAGTTAGACAAACCTGTTGGCCATATGTTTCACGTCCAGTGACTTGTCCTTCAAATCGAAACCAGCAGCCAGAGAATAATAAAAGTCCTGTATATGTGAATAATGGCACAGTTGTCTGTGCTGGATAAAATAATATGTTTATTACACTGGCAATGGAGTGCCATTGCCAGGGAATACATAATATTTACAGCAATGTATAGGAATATATTAGTCATCCCACATGTGGCGCCGGCCTGTGTGCAGGTAATGGATCCGGCACATGGGTTTGGATGTGTTCCTGCGGCCCTCCAACGCCGCTTTGATTGAGTGTCAAAGCCCTGCCTGTAAGGGAATTATAAGCAGACATATCTCTCTCTTGCTTTCTGTCAAATATATATA
>JAOTQW010000022.1:8152766-8167463 GCA_026260075.1 Sisor rabdophorus
GTCTGTCTGTCCGTCCGTCCGTCCGTCCGTCCGTCCGTCCGTCCGTCCGTCCGTCTGTCTGTCTATCTAGACACCTTTATATATAAAAATTATATATGATCTCTGGGAATGACCTCAGACTTTTACAAGAAATTAGGCCTAGTCTTGTGCATGCTTCGTTTACATATGTGATGATTTTATGTAGATTTTTTTAGTACACTGGTAATGAAAACCTTATCTTGCACCATAACCAATGTTTGTCTACAGAATCAGCTAAAAACATTGGCCCTGGATGTTTCAATAGCACCACAGTCTACACACCAGAGACTGGTTAATGGTCTCCCACTGGAAAGGCAGGGACCAGCCAAAACCTTTTTAAAGGGTGTAGAACATCTCCAATTCTCACTTACTTTGGAATCCAGACTGCCATTAGGACAAATGTAAAGGAAAAAAAATAAAAAGTGCTTACAACTGTTTTTACTTTAATAAAACAAGTCAAATTACGAGGCTTATCCATCAGTGTCTGTGTTCAAACATGCTAGGCTTCGGCCAAACATAGTTTTTCTGCCAAAGGTACTGGCACTGAAATACATTAATAAACCTATCAATCTCTCTTCTCCCTCTAAAACAATATGTATAAGTGTCTGATGGTCAATGTGAAGGACACTATGCAGCTGTTTCTATGCTTTGGGAAGCTTTACAAACGAGTAGTGCTGTCTAATGAATAATTAGCCTTGTGCTCAAAAGACATGATTACACAGTGACAGTCTACAGCTGCGTTTAAATTTTAAATGTTATTTAAGGTTAAAATATAGCTACTTTCCTAAGGGACAAGTGTAACACGAGTGTTGAATCGAAAATAGTGACAACTTGCTGAAAATTAGCCTTAGCTGATGTTTTTTCCTGAATGATTTAGTAGAGAATTCTTTAAATCAAAACTAATCTGCTGATGGTGTGAAGATATTAGGTCTGGGAATCCTGGTAAACTTTGTGAACTGTCTAGACCTCAAACTCAGTATTCATTCATTTATCTTCTATATCCGCTTATTCCTGAACTCTAGATCATGGGGGTCTGCTGGAGCCTATCCCAGCGCACATAGGGCAAGAGGCAGGGGTATACCCTGGACAGGTTGCCAGTCCATCGCAGGGCCACATACAGATAACCACACAGCTGTGGCGGTGCTGTGGCATAGTGGTTAGCATGGTCACCTTACAACAGGAAGGTCCCGGGTTAGATTCCCTGACAAGGGACCCTTCTGTGCGGAGTGTGCATGTTCTCTTCGGGCTTGCATAGATTTCCTTCACAATCCAAAAGCATGTGAAATGGATTGAATGGTGATTCTAAATTGCCCAATAGGAGTAAGTTTGAATGTGTCGTTGTTGGTCCATGTTAGGCTATGCGATGGACTGGCGACCTGTCCGGGGGTCCCCCTACCTTTTGCCCTATGTGAACTGGGATAGGCGTTAGGGAATGAAAGGGTAAGAAGATAAATAAATGAATATATTCTCTATATTTTTTGAAAGATGATTAGTATATGTGAAAAATTTGGCAAATATATTGATCGATATCAGCCGTTTTATGTTAATCTTCTTAAGGATTAATTTTGGTTCTCATTCTATACACTGGTAATGTGGTTTGAAAATACTTATGACTCAAAAGTAAAGCCAAAGTTATAACTGAAATATAAATAACACAGATTTTTACAATAATTATTATGGTGCTCTGGCTATTCATTATGTCATTAAATGTTAGACATTTATTGCAGCCTTGATTTAAAATGGCTCGGTTTGCTGCCAATAATTGACAATTACTGCATGCTTTTGAATAGTAGCCAGACTTCTTACATAATTAATGCATTTACAGTGCTACCCAACAATAGACAAAATGTACCTACATATTCTGCCTACATAAATAATTTTATCCTTACTGATTGCTTATTCCTTAGTTTGTACATTCCTGACTTTATAAACTATAACATTTTTGGGTCATCTAACATATGCATTAGGAATAAATATCATGGGTTACTGAGGAAGGTAAGCGTTCCTCTGTACCAAGGAGACTAACCTTTTTGTTAGCAGTGTGTTATGCTTAAAGGCTTGAGGTGCAAAAATGGCACTTCTTCTGCTGAAAAACCATTTTGCTCCCAATTTGGCAGACCAGGCCACAGGTAAATTAAGAGTCTCTCTAGGGAATTGAAACAGGCTTGTCAAATGTCACTTCAGAGATCTTCACAAAGCTGAAGACCATGTGAGCATGACCACATGCTGTGATACATACTATTTTGTGATCGTATTAAGACTTAGAGGGAGAAGGGCATCTGCGGTGCAGTTCTAAGAATTAGTTTCCATATTAATTCTTCAAAAGATGACATTTCCCATTTTAAACTACGGATGTGTGTACTTTTGTGATTTTTTTAGAAAAGTATACCAGGGATTCTGCTATTCTACTTGTTGAGATACATATGATTAATCTAGCTAAAATAAAAGTTCACATTTGCAGATACTGTCAGAAATTTTATGTGTATCCTTACTGTTGCTTTAATCTAACTTAAACACTGGTCTCAACAGTATTCATCACAGAAGCATCCCAGAATTCTCCTGACCCCTGACTTTTACAAACATACACATGCACACCAAAGCGTTACTATTCAATTAAATATTCATTTATTTATTCATCTTCTAATCTGCCTATTCCAGCGCACATAGGGCGAGAGACAGGAGTACACCCTGGACAGGGCATCAAACAAGAACACACACTTACACTTACTCCTATGGGCAATTAAGAATTACCAATTACTTAAGGTACATGTTTTTCGACATGTTTTTAGTGGGAGGAAACCCACGCAAGCATGGGTAGAACATGCAAACTCTGCACAGAAAGGCTTGGAAATCAAACCCATGACCTTCTTGCTGCAAGCGGCACACCACTGTGCCGCTCAATTCTAATATTTGCATTCAATTTTATTAATTTATTCTTAAAAGGTTATTCCATTTCATACTTTTTCTATTGCTCATCTGCTTCCAGCATGTGGATGTTAGAAATTTTGTTTCCTTCAGGTACTCCGGTTTCCTCTCACAGTCCAAAAACATGTAAATTAGGTTGATTGGTGATTCTAAATTGCCCATAGGGGTGAGTGTGGTTATGTGTCTGGCCTTGCGATGGATTGGCGATCTGTCCATGGTGTACCCCCTTCCTCTCGTCCTATGTGTGCTGGGATAGGCTCCAGCAGACCCACATGACCCCGAACATGACCCCGGAATAAGCTGGTATAGAAGGTGAATAAATGATTGGTTGAGTGAAACCCATTTTTTTCCTGAGGAGGAAAAAATTTACTAAAATACATCTTCAGAAGAATTTGCCAGAAAAGTTAGACCCTCAGGCGAGGTCAGCTAACCCCAAAGAAAACTAGTTTGTTTCAGCTGGGAACATTTTTATTTACAAGTTCCAGACAAGCTTCTACGACCTGTAACAGTGAATTACAGCCTTCAAATGTAATATATATTTTATTACATTTTTTATGGTTTTGTGATTTTGTTAGATTAATATTAATTCTGAACTGTTCCAGATGATGTATGTAATACATTTATGGCTGTATTGTAGAGGTTCGTTTGAATGCTGTAGCATTTATAATAGTGTGACTGCTGTCACATAGGTTTTCTTGCTTTAATATAAATGGTTTTTACCCCCAATATGGAAAATGTCTTTTTATTTAATGTCTCTTTATTTAATGGCACAGTTATATTGCATCTTGTATTGCCATGTACAAAATGTACCGCCTGCCACTAGTATAGGCACATTTGCCATTTAGATCACAGCAGTCACAATATTATAATAATACAGCATTTAAACAGTAATGCATGTCCAGCATTTGTTAGGTTGTGGATTAGCAGTCAGTATTGAAACATAGAAAAACCTTTTTTTTAATCTGTATTTTATGTAGAGTAAATCTTTAATAGGGATGTTAAACGTATAAACAATTATTGTTTTTATAAATATTTTTGTTCTGTTGGTTAAGTTTTCTTGACATCCCGTTTTTTCACATCACATCATATTTCTGTGCTCCCCATTTACGCACCAGTGTTAGAGGATCTGAAAGATGATGTTATGATTACAGTATTTCTTTTAGACAGGTTGGAATATGGTGTAAATGAACAAACAAAATATATGGAAAATAAACAAACTGTGCCGGTGTATCATAACTCCATGTTTTTTATATGTATAAATCCCCCCAAAATATTATAATTAGATTTGAATAAAATATTATTTATCAATAATTTACATGCTGCAGCCTTGAATTAATCACCAGTGACAATATTTATTTAATTTAATATTTTGTGAGTAAACAGTGCAGTGACAGCTTCCCATTTGCATGTGCAGGTCATACCAAAATCTGCCACTGTTCCCTGAGCACCATGTCAGCTGTCATGCCTTCGTCAGTACCCTGGTGTCTTTCAAAAAGAAGACTCCGTATAATATAAGGTACAGGCGTTCAGATCCTTCCCTGGATCTGATGAGAGCACATGTTTTAAAATAGAATTTAAAACTTTGGTGCAGATGTTTTTGATGCTGTGACAGTAAAAACGACAGTAAAGAAGAACAAAGCTGTCAGTCAGTGAATGTGCCCTTGGCCTTGCTGTGAAGATTTTTGCATTTCAGGAAATTAATCATTCAGTTCTTTTAGTCTGTGCTACTGATGTATCCTATAGTCTAGCCTTATCGCTGCAGACTGTATCTTTCCACTATTTTCCAAAGAACCAGGCAGGAATTCTTCACCCCACATTCATCCCATTAACAGTCTAAAGCGAAAAGAGGAAGGACATTTCTAGTCTCTGCTATTTATTTATAAGGCAAGTTGAATGAAATTTATTTATTATTTATATATAGAAAATTATACACACAGATATTTTGGGGCAGTGGAAGAAACCAAAAAGAGAGGCTTTTTTTAGGCTTGTTAACACAAATAATACTTTATTATTTAATAATACTGGTAATAATCATGGACTTCATACTAAATGTTTTGATAAAGTTTTATACAATCACACATGGGTTAGCACGGTTGCCTCACAACAAGAAGGTCCTGGATTCAAATTCCAGGGCATGGGGTCTTTCTGTGCGGAGTTTGCATGTTCTCCACGCACTTGTGGGGACTCCTGCGGAGCACCTAAGGGTACTCCTGTTTCCTCCCACAGTCCAAAAACGCTGGGATAGGCTCTAGCAGATCCCCGTGACCCAGAGTTTGGGAATAATCGGGTATAGAAGATGAATGAATAAGTTAATCACACTTGATAACAATAACAAACTATTTTAATGTTATTCAG
This sequence comes from Sisor rabdophorus, assembly GCA_026260075.1. Lineage (NCBI taxonomy): Eukaryota > Metazoa > Chordata > Actinopteri > Siluriformes > Sisoridae > Sisor > Sisor rabdophorus. The sequence goes on from JAOTQW010000022.1 coordinate 8,158,065, forward strand.
TTTGATATTCACCAGTTCCTGTTTACAGCAACATCTTCCATGTGGTTTCATGTCCTGAAAAAATCTTAAAACCTCATCCTCTATTGGCAAGAAGCCAAATATCTGAAAACCATTTCTATCCACCAAATGTTGCAAAGATTACATATAACTACTAGCTTGATGTTATTTATATTGGATGATTTATGATCAGGTACAAAACTTGATTAGACATTCTAATTCATGTTTTCAGTTTGTTTTCATTATTTTTTACCTGTGTCAATTTAAACACAATTACCTGTGTCAATATTAAACACACATGCTTTTTTCAAAAGCAGGATAAAATAATGTTCCCCACAGCATTATTATTTTTTAAACAAAAATGTAGCAACAAACATGGATAAAAAATCCATTCATTCATCTTATATTTACTTATTTCCTAACTTTGGGTCGCAAAGGTATGCTGGAGCCTATTCCAGCGCACATTGGGCAAAAGGCAGAAAACTCTTGCTCTAGTGCTGTTTATTTTGATCATAGATACTTTGCATGAGGTTGGTTTGGGTCGAAATTGCTGATAAATACTTAGCACTTTTAATGATAGATTGTTTTTAGAATTAAATAGTGTGTTAATACAGGGACGATAATAAACACTCACTTAAATACTCAATTCAGTTAAACTTTTCCTAACTAAGCAAGCCAGAGGCAACATAAGCAATAAACTTCATCAGTGGAAAAAACAGAGGGGAAAAATTTTTAGGAGAAACCAGGCTAAGTCAGAAAGTCAGTTATTCTTCTATTCAGATGAACTAGCAGGTTATTCTGCGCAGTATCAAAGTTAGATCTTACAAATTTTGCAGAGATCTACGCCTGGGACTCAATGTCTCTTTGTGCTAGTCCACCGACTGGGTTAGATACGGACTGGATCTGGTAGTGACAGTAAACTCAGAAGTGACTGAGGATGAAAATGCTAAAGACGTCCTTACAAGTATGCAGTTATTGCCTAAACAAAGAAAGCTATGAGGCCATTCTGAATAAAGACATACTGTATGAGGAAGGCCTTGAACGTGTTCTCTATAATCTCTAAAATTACTTTGTTTGTGAATGTAGTAAATTATTGGTGGGGATTTACTGGCTACTGCAATGAATATCAACTCCTGCAGTGATATCAAATACTTACAGTTCGTTCCACTCATTTTAGAGCCCAATAGGGAGGTAGGAAGAAATGAAGGCTTGTGCACACAGAAATAAAAGCCAATAATCTCAGCAATTACATGTAGTTGAAAAAGGGTAACTAGGACTATACAGACATATTTAAACTACACTCTTGCTGGTATACACTGTATCACTGCATGAATTAATATATTTATCCTGTTTAATCAGAACAGTTGCTCATCATGTTTTAAGCTGTTTGGCTGGACATTGTTGTTTTGTCTCCAAATGATCAGTCTCTGATGTCTCCCTATGTAGAGGATTAATGGTTCAGAGGGCTATTTATATTAGGCCTTAAGTCTGAACCCAGACAAAAGATAAATACAGGAAAAAGGGTCACCTTGAAATACTTTTTAAAAATGCCTGTTCATGTCATTTCGATCTGTATTTTCTGCCTAAAATTTATTTGCCATCTGTAAACATAATGATTTTTCCAGTGTCCTTTTTTAATTATTTGGAAAAAACGTAAAACTGAGGTCCTTCTTTCCCCCACCTCATACTGATATTTATAAAAGAGGCAACTTATAAAAAACATTTTGTGTCTTTGAGAGAAAATAGTCCAGCTATTCAAGGAAGGAGATGTTATGAACTATAATACATAATGAGCCACACAATAAAATACCTTGTCTTTGCCTTTAACATTTTAGTAAAAAATTAATTCCTATTCATATATATATATATATTCTAGAATATGTAGTTAAATAAATAAAAATGTCTGTATTCTGTTGTACAAAATAAAGTAAAAAGGTCTTTTACAAGTATTATCAGCCTAGAAAAATACAAGTACATTTACTCCATGGCTTTGTTTTTTTACATCCCGGACTAGTTAAAAGTTCTCCATACTTAGTAGATACATTATTCTATAGACCATCCTTATGGATGTTTTTTTTTTTTTGGCTTAATGTAATTTTCAGACTATAAGCCAATACTTTTTCTACATGCTTTGTACCCTGCAGCTTAAATAACAGTTTGGCTAATTTTTGGTTTTGATGGGCTAACAAGCTTATTCCGCTAATACATAGAGCCTCGTGACATCAGACCAATGAAATTACTGAACAAACCACAGTGGACCAAATTAAACCAAATGTACTCACACTAAATTGTTTCTTACATACATACATTTTACTATGTAAATATCCCATGCTACAACATGAATATCTACGGCTTGCAGACAAGTGCAGCTTACAAATGTCTAAAAACTGATTTTAAGTTCCGCTGGTACAGTGGCTTGAATTGTTAAAAGAACTCATAAAATGTTTCCCTACAGATGCGAAAAACCCAGTTCTGTTTTTTACAATAGATGTAATGGATGAAAGACATTTTGGTGCAATGACCTTTAGTATACAACATGTCTGCTGTTCTAATAACCCCCTTTTTTAATAAACTCTTTTAGGACTGCTTCTGTCTAGAGTGTGGAGTGTACAGTAGTATTAATGAGCTCGGGCACTAATAATGGGTTCAGTCTATGTTCCAGTTAATCCCAAATGTGTTCAATGGGGTCAAATCACAGTCAGAACCTAAGCATGTTCCTCTGTAACTTTCTCAAACTGTTCTGAAATTGCATACTTTCTTACTATATAGTAGTCAAAACTGAGAATGTGATGCGAGTAGTATGTCCGAATTCTTAGTTTGCGAATTACAATATGCAAAAAATTCCTGGATGATCTACTCCTCCCAGGATTTTGAAGTATGCATACGATCCACATACAATTCACAAAATATACGGGAATGTCGTCTTTTCATATACAGATAGTGAAAAGTGTTAAAATGTTTTGTACATGTATAACATCATTCAAGTCAAAAATTATTCAAATTTAAAATGTCAAGTTACAATATTAAGATAATGGATGTAGTACATCTGTATAAAATGTACCTTTTTAACTGCGGAAAAGTACATACTTGGTGGCATAGTGGTTAGCATGGTTGCCTCACAGCAAGAAGATCACAGGTTCGATTCCTGGGCTTTTTTTGCAGAGTTTGGATGTTTTCCCAATGCTTGTGTGGGTTTTCCCTGGATACATTCCAAAAACATGTACATTAGGGTGATTGGTGATTCTAAATTGTCCCTATGAGCGGGTGAGAGTGTGTGTTACCCTACGATAGACTGGTGACCTGTGCAGGGTGTTCCCCTGCCTCTTGCCCTATGTGCACTGGGATAGGCTCCAGCAGAGCCCTGTGACCATGATTTTGGAAATAACCACATTAGGGTGTGATGATTATCTGTTTGCTTACAATCGAAATTGTTGGATTTTGAAAAATCCTGTTTCAGTTTGGATTACCATAAACACTTTTCTGCCAACACTTTTTGCACTTGATTTGTCAAACTTTAGGTGGTCTGGAGCAGCGGTCCCTAACCCTTATTGCGTCATGGACCAATTTGAGGTCAGACAATATTTTTAAGGACCGGCCTTTTTATCTCTCAGACTCGGGTAAAAAATAAAATGGAGATAATGTAAGTTATTTATTCTTTCTGTGCGGCCCATTACCAAATGAGACGGTACCAGTCTGTACCCCGAGGTTTGGGGACCGCTGGTCTATAGTACTCCAAATATTTTTCAAAATAAAACACAACAATAAATGACCTGTTTTCCAGCAGCCGTAGTCAGCTGAACCTGCGAATTTCATTCAGTTCAGTATTTTTGTTTACGTTTATTGCTGTCAATTTTGCCGAAAAGGATTAACATTTTTACATTTACAGCATTTGGCAGACGCCCTTATCCACAGAGACTAACATTCATCTCATTTATTTAATGGAGCAATTGAGGGTAAAGTATTGAGGACAAAATTGGCCGGCAATAAAAGGAAAGGTCAGAAGCAACTTCACAAAATGAAAGTAAAGAAGAAACCAAAAAGGAATGAGAGATATAACCACTAATTTTTATTTTGTAATGTTTGCTCAGATGTAGATCTGTTCTACTTTGAGGTTTAATGTTGTAGTTAGGCTTTTGCACTCTACAATTTTTAGCAATAAAGAAAAAAACTTGATCCAAAAACTATTTCTGTGATGTTTTATATTTTCTGTAGTCTTTATGGAAAATCAATGCCTGTTTAGGAGTTTTGTTTTTACATGTGATAACTTTCTATACTTGTGCAAAAATTGTTTACCCTGTGCTACAACACTGCGAACCTTTGTGGCATCAGTGCTATGTGCAAAAAAAAAGTTAAGGTAAAGCCTTATCTTTTAAAATTGACATTGTTTGCCTACACACCCATCTCATAGTGACTATGAATAATTAAACAGAATATCAATAGCGGACACATTTACCCCAGCAAACAGAAGGTGGAAAGATGTAGTGAGACTTCACACAGTGTCTGAGTAGAGCTTGATAATGTGTTTTGCTGCTTGTTTGATCACTGTGCAAAGATGGCACTGCATCCACTTAATTAACTATTATCTTTGATAAGGGATATCACACAGACAAATCAACAGGACTAACCAAACACTGCGTAAGTCTAATGGGTTCAAGGAGATTTTTTTTCTCTCATTATCAGTGCCTCACTGACTGTACATCTGTATCTGTAAAGCAGCTTTGAGACAATGACTATTGTTAAAAGCACTCTACAAATAAAGCTGAATTGAATTGAATTGTACATTCCTGCATTTCCTTAGCTTTTTTGTCCCTGCAGCTTGTGTATGTGTTAAATTAGCCGAATCCTAAAGATATCGGAAACAAACAATGGAAACATCCATTTTTAATTCATTTCAATCAAATCATTTTAAAATCTGCCATTTATAATGGGTTGATTATTTTGGCATAACAATGGAGTAGCATTTACTACAAAGGTCTCTAATCCAGTAGCAATTTCACTGTAGTGTTGCTCCAATCAGTCTGTATTGAAGGAATTTCTTGTGAATTCCTAGCAGATGATGTCTAAAGCTGCTGAAACCCTAACATAACCACAAAGATACTGACTTATTGTTTTTGAGAGGTCTAATGCTTTGGAAATTTGGTTTTTATTTGTTCTATGGTTTACTTATGAATCGCTGCAACATCCCATTCTGCCCCCTCTCAGCTAATACAGCAGAACTAACACCAAGACTTGATGCTTCTTTAGATGAGCAACAAGTAAGAAAAAGTGAGGTTCATAATTTGGAATTGAAAATATACCACTTTAATTATTAGTTCTTACAAGAAAAATAAATGATTCATATCATTATTGTTTACTATTGATTCAATAAAATAATATACTGTCACTGTTTAATGATTTATGAGATATTTGCCTGTTTTATGAAGCAGTTTCTGGTCTTTAAAGTATTTTTATATAAATAAGGCTTGTTTTAAAGCTGGCTTTATATTTCATAGAGGAAATTTAAGTTTGAATGTTTTATAACAAACATACTATTTATAAAATACTGCATAAGAAATGCACAGTAAATATTTTATTTATAAGGGTTAGGGTTATCTAATTTATTTTTTATGCCAGTAAAATTTTTAATTTATACTTCTAAACAATAATAATAATAATAAAAACATTACATCTAAAAAAATGTCATGAGAAATGCAAATATTTTAGTGAATGTACTAATGGTATAGTATAAAAATGTTACAGACAAAAACACTAATAAAGGAGTGAATACATCAACACACAAATGTGACTGTTAAAATCTCTTTTTAAAAATGTGAAACTGGACAATAAGATATATTTTTCATAAACAAATGTTTGTGAGATAAGTTAGTAATTTAATTTGCTTTATAATAATGTAGAAAATATAAACATTTTATTTAATAAAAGCTCTAAAAAATATATTTCTGTTGTACAGATGCAGGTGTAGTATTATTTTTGTTGTACAGAGCCGGGTGGTTCATTTTGTACCTGGGCCTTCAGTAGCACCTGACCTGACAGATACACCTATAAATCCCACCACAATCACCTCTTAATACCATTACTATCACTATTACTACTATCACATCTTAATACCACCACTACCATGTTGAAATTATAGAAATGATTAAAACTATAAAAGTAAAATAAAACATGGGGTGGCATTACAGAAAAAGAGACATTCATTAAATTGAAGAAAATTTTTTTTTTAATCAAAGCAGGTAACCTTGCAAACCTCTACACTACAACCACAACTGTACCACTTTCATCATCTGAAGCATTTCAAAATCAATATTTATCTGAAACATCACAAAAACATATTAAATTTTACAAAATATGTAATACATTTAAATGCTGTAAGTCAGTGTTAGCGTGCTGCAAGTCAGTGTTATTCTTTTCGAGACTGAGGCACACTTGTTATCTTCAGGGTTAGCCGATCTATGCTCACAATGTCTAACTTTTCCAGAAAAAAGGATGTCAGAGACAAATTAAATTTCTGTAATGGATCAAATATTAGAATTAAGGTTGCAAATGTAAATGCTTCTAATAGTGTTTAGGCCGGTGGAGAAGGACTTGCTGGCCGTGACAGCCAAACATAATTATTGTACATACATTTTATAATTAACAAAACTATTTAATTCATTCATTCATTCTCTGTACCTATTCCCTAATTCTGGGTCAATGGGCTCTTCTGGCAGCTATTCCAGCACAAATAGGGCGAAAGGGAGGTGTACACCCTGGACAGGTCTCCAGTCCATTGCAGGGCCACACAGAGATGAACAAACACACAAACTCACACTTACTCAGGAAACTGGATTATGATGTATTTTATATAATAAAAAATATTTAAACACATGAAATAAAATTTTAAAACTCACTTCGCTTTTGCTAGGAATGCATGGTTAAAAATTTCTGTCTGATGGACAATGATCCTGCTATGTTACATTCTTATATTATATAATTTAATTTCTGCGCAGTAAAGAAGAAATTATTTTTCAGGTGTGCAAATGATTTTGAAGAAGAGGAAGAATTCAAAATAAGTAATTAAAAAAATGTTTAATATATTTTTAGTGTTAACATCCTTACATACATACTTTCTCTTTCAGTCATTCATCCATCCATCCACCCTATTTTTTTCTCACTCACTCACTCACTCACTCACTCACTCACTTACTCTTTTCGGAAAGTTTTTTTTAGATAAGAATTTCTTTACTGAACTAATTGATATTCTTGTATTTTATTGTCAGTATGGAAAACAGTAATTTGTTTGAATTCTGGTTTCTGAAAAAATGTACATAATTTGTAAGGCCATATATTTATAATACCATTATTCCAATAACTGATGACTACTTACTGCCCTCTATAACATCAGCTTAATTTTTTTATGTAGCTGGACAGATGAATATATCTGTCACTATTACAAGGAGGAAAATTGCTCAGGGCAGAGACACCTGTTTAACCTCCATTATTGTCCCTTTTAATAAGGAGATTTCTTAGCAACATTTTAATAAATTAGTGCTAAAATAGTCTGCTGCATTAATACACCGGGGTCTTGTCATTGCATATACAGTGTTCGCTGTCTATATGCACACCTGCTAGACTCATTAAGCCTGTGAGATTAAACTGTTCCAAGTCTCAACAATTTGACGATTTAATGGTGATCTATAAAAACGTGTGAGAGGGGCTCATGGGGAGCGGTGCTACAACACGGCTGAACATTATATCATATTGGAACTCCAGACTGCTGGCTCATGTCTGAGAGGCCCAACTGTGCTTGGCTGGGTTTATCACAGAGTTTCTGCTGACTTTTCTTTAGCTGACTGGATTTTCTTTTCTTTTATTTTTAGTCTATCCCTAATATTCTGAGTAACTACAAACGTTGAGCACAAAAGGAAGTAGAAAATACTGTATATGCTTAATTTTTTCAATTGTTAAAATTTTAAGCTGGAGGAAAATGTAAAGTAAATTTAGTTTTATTATTTCGTTTAATTATTATAATACATTTTTTTACATCAGTTACACAGATTTCACCCATATATCTAACAATCCCTCCCTCCCTCCATCCATCTATCCATCCATCCATCCATCCATCCATCCATGCATCCATCACCATCCATCCATCCATTCATCCATCCATCCATCCACACTCATTTACTCACTCACACACTCATTTACTCACTCACTCACTCACACAACTATTTATCCATCTTCTTCAGTTTTACATATTTATAATATGTGCTTTTGTCTGTGAAAATATGAACAAACATAAACCACACAGGGGAAAGTAGACATTAGAAAATAATGAAATACTGTAGAGAATATGGAGGATGAATTGATGGATAGATATATGAGTAAAACCTGTTTACCTGATGTAAAAAATTTTTAATAAATCTACATTTATTTTAACTTTGAAACATCCTTACGTTATTAATGTCAGTAAACAGTCCAAAGGACGTTCCGAAGAACGTGTATACCACTTTAAATTTTTTAAGTGATAATGCTTTAAACTTAACATTTGTGTCCTAAAGAGAGAATTGAAAATGTGTTTTTTGGACAGAGTTTCCTGATTTAATTTCCACTTTAAACTGCATGGGGCACATATTTGTGGTTAATTGTGATCTCTTTCCCAGGGTTGGTGGCCAAAAACAATTGCTTGTAATCTTGTGATGAGTTGGGAAACAGACGCATGAACACCCACATGACTTTGTTCGTCTTCAAAGGCCAAACTTTGGAGACGTGTTTCTTTGTCTCGCCCACAGAGCACAATGTGCATCTGATTTGCAAGCTTTACTTGTGGCTATCTAAGATCACTGCTTAAAGTCTATGTAATAATTATTATTCTGGCTATGCCATCATCTATGTGTTAAAAAAAACCATCAAATGTAAAGCATCAGATTAAATAAAACTGATTTAATTCAATGCGTCTGCCTTTTCTACAGCAGCCTTTTTTTGTTAAGAAATTGTCTCATTGATTTGTCTGTTGTCTGAGAGGAAAAATGAGACCCTGTCAAGCATTTATCAAAGGATCCAAGCATCCAAGTCACTGGTCCATCGCAGTTGATAATGGTTGTGGGACAGTAGGTTTTGTAAACCCTGGAACTCTGGGCTCATTAGAGTGTGGATTAATTAGTCTGGATAGCTGCACAAGTAAGTAATAGTTGATAGTGGACAGACATTGTTTTCGTTCAGCTCCAACAGTATCAGTGAGATCAGAAACTAATGTCAGGTAAGGAGCAGTCTGCATTCCAGTTCATCCCAAATGTGTTCATTTGTGTTGAGATCAGGACTTTTTTTTTCACTCAAATAATATGTGATAGCATGTGATAATGGATAATGGAATCTAGCCACAGGGGCCACAAGCCAGTGACTTCTGTGCCAGTCCCAAGCCTG